>BGPT01001244.1:31612-44659 GCA_003297045.1 Symbiodinium sp. clade C Y103 | reverse complement strand
TTGTTAGTGAGTGAGGTGACAGGGGTCAATGCAGCTGTATATATTCTGAATATATATGATATGGTTGTTGAGTGTGAGTTGTGTATGTGTGTGTGTGTGGGTGATGAACATTTTTTGATTTCATTTTTCAACCTTCACTTTTAGCCAAAATCTTGCATAAGGATGGTCACTTTCTCATAATTTACACCAGCTCATGTGAGGTGTAGCCAATTTTTATGCAGTTTTCTTATTTTGCAAATCACCAAAATATTTTTGCCCTGAAAAAAATGATGCAGGAAACAAGTGCCACATTTTGAACATTAACTAACTTCCTGTGTTTCAGTTCAGAAATACACACACACACACCCTACACTTTACACTGTTAAACACACTTAAAAATAGAAAACACACACACACACACACCCTACACTTTACACTGTTAAACACACTTAAGGATAGAAAACACACACACACACACCCTACACTTTACATTGTTAAACACACTCTANTCACGTTATTGACTCAGCTAAACAAAACAACCAGCCAAAAAAAACAACCTTACTCAGAACTGGTTCTAAGAACCCCTTCTGGTCCTAAGAGTTCTTAGTACATAATGTGGGTTCTAAGTACCATCTAGTACTAACCCCCCTCACCCCGGTCCCCTCTAAAACCCCCTTATATATATATATATATTGTGAATATGTTAGTGTATATATATATATTACATGTATGTATATATATATATATGTGAATATCTCCACTTAGATTACATGGGTTATATATGGTCATATTATAGATGATAAAGCACCAAGTTGTACCTGGCACAAGTTGGGTTGTGAGGCGCAGCTCACTGCAGCGGTGTGGCGCAGCTCGGTACAAGCCAGCAACCTTTTTTGGGCTGGAAATGGGTGAAATTCTACCATATGGAGGTGGAGTTAATGATAGTTAGCGACAGTTAGTGATAGTTAATGAAAGTAAATGATAGTTAATGATGTTTTATGATAATCACTGATGATTAATGATAGTTGCTGATGATTCATGAGATAGCTAATGTTGATAGTCAGTGATATAATATACTTGATGATGAACCTCAACATTAGGTATCATGTTTCCTAGTCGTCATGAGGGTACTCCAAATCATCCAAGTCATTCAGTATTGAAACAAGCATGGTGACTTGGGGATCCCCCATTTTGAGAAAAAAACATATCCGTATCTTTCCAGTTTTCCTTGTTTGTGTCTGGGTCGGTTGGGAGCAATCCTAAAACAGATGAAATACAAGAAATGTCTGGAAAAATTCTGGAAACATGGTGAATTTGGGTGAAACATCCTGCATAAAATATGTGAAATGCTTCAATTATCTGCAAACATGGTGGATTGAGCGAACAAATCATCTGCTATATAACTAGAACTACTACAAATGAAAACATCTTGAAAAAAGTCGGGCCAAACCAGCATGTTTTTTTTGTTCACCGCCGTTTTACCAGAGGTCAAACAGTTTTTTTTTTAAAGTCGCAGAGGAAAAGCAGTCTTCGCAGTCTTCGGAGGGTCGTGACTGAGGCTGGGAAAAACTGGACGAGCGGGATCCCAACCGCTACTGGGCCGGGGTCCCTGGGCTGATGTCGTCCCTGGGGGTCACCTGGTGAGTTCTACTTGGGCGGGGCACGATTCACATGTCGAACCTCTCAGAGGTGTTATCAGTGTTAGCAGTGTATCGGATGAATTGATGATTGATTGATTGGTTGGTTGATTGATTGATTGATTTGATTGATTGATTGAATGAATGGAATTGAATTGAATTGATTGATTGGTTGGTTGATTGCCACTGTGCAGTGATTGAAGTTGGATGTTGGCAATGCATTTGATGCAGCAACTCTTCACGTTTGATGAATACAACACCCGCAGCTCAACAGTGGTCCCGTGGTCGCCCGGTTTCAACTTGGTCACCGGCATCTACAGCAGACTCCTACGACTTGAACAGTGACCAAAACATATGTGAATTGATTATTACAGGAGATTCCTAGCTTTTATCAACCGGGTCTATTGGGGACTAAGGATTATACAGGGATGAGGTTTCAGGTTTTGAAGACTAGGTCCATTTCGGTTCAGGAGGGTTCCAGACACCCGGACCTGTTCAGCTGATCCCTGGGCCTAGTCGAACCACGTTGGTAGTGCAATGGATTTTACTGTGAATCACCATTCTCATGGCAAGTGGAAGGGTTTGCCTAACTATGAGCCGCAATTGATGTCAATGTCACCAGGGGCGAGAACACATCTGGTAGCACAAGTTTTGACAAGAGATGATGAAGGGTTGGGAGGGCATTGGTGTCAAGGTGTCCTCACAGGACAACGATTCAGACTGCAAGGAGAGATCCCACTGGAAGATGGCTGTCCTAGGGTCACGATCATGAATGGTTTGGTGTCGTACTATCGATATCCAATTTTGAAGATTGATGAGAAGGCCGAATTGTTGATCCATCCAGTTCGTGAACAAAGTGACATGTTTGCCCTTGTAGAATCATGTGCAGGTTTGGGAGCTCTGGGTCATGGGACCACATATGCAGGTTGGAAGGTCGTAGCTCAGAATGACATGAATTCGAAGTTTGTCGAACACCAGCAGAAAGTAGCGTCATGTCCAGTCATC
The DNA here is from genome assembly GCA_003297045.1 of Symbiodinium sp. clade C Y103. Taxonomy (NCBI): domain Eukaryota; class Dinophyceae; order Suessiales; family Symbiodiniaceae; genus Cladocopium; species Cladocopium sp. clade C. The sequence continues at coordinate 42,038 of BGPT01001244.1, read as the reverse complement.
GAAGGGAACATCGGTTTGATGAAGACAGTGTGTCAACTGCACAGAGCAGCCCCCAAGTCCAATGCATTCGCCATGGGATTTGCATGTCAACCCTACTCGGGGGCAGGGGATCGAAAAGAAGGAGCCGATGAGAGAGCATCTAGCCTTCCGTTAGGTTTGTATGCATCTTTTCTTTTGCAGAAAGAAGTCACCACGTTGGAATGTGTTCCGAATGCAGCCACGTCCAAGTTTGTCCTTGCTTGTCTAGATCATCATTTAGAAGTCACCAAGTCAACCCGATCTGAGACTTTGATGGAGTTGGCAGATTTGTGGCCAGCTCGCCGCCGTAGATGGTGGACAGTGATTGTTCGAGACTACATGGGGAAGGTTCAACTGCCACCATTTCCGAAGTCAATCATTGAACCTACTGTAGCATGCCTGTTTCCCAGCTTTTTGTCGCTGCAGGGAGAAGAATTGGAGTCGCTGATTCTCACGGAACATGAAAGAAGGATGTTTGAGCAATATGGAAAAGGCATTGCAGGTCAGGTAGTTGATAGAAATCGAACTTGCCCCACAGCTTTGCACTCCTGGGGAAACCAATGCGTTCCCTGCGCATGTGATTGCAGAGGTCCTTTCTCTGAAGATCGCCTTTTCAAGCAAGGACTGTTCGGAGCCATTGTCCACGTGCCGGGGCAGCCGCCTCACCGTAACCTACGTCACCTGTCAGGTAGGGAAGTTGCACTATTGAACGCCTTTGCCAAAGAAAGTGGTTGGCATGATCATCCCCGCCTGCTGTTGGCAGGGGTGGGCCAATTAGCAAGCCCACTTCAATCAGCATGGATTTATGCCAACATTCGGAACCACCTTATCGACAATCAAATGGCACAAGGTCCCAAGAACGATCCACACACCATTCTGGCGTGTGTTGCCATGGACGTTTTCAAGTTGCGTGACTTGTGGTTCAAAGGGGACACGTCTGTCACCATTGAGCTTTTCCGTGAGCAGTTTGAAACGTGGTTGTTTTTGTCCAATCAACACCCAGTTCCATGTCCAGCAGAACCATTAGAAGATTTGACATGTAGTCAAGAAGATCAATTGGTCCAACAAGTGACGGTGTTGGAACAGCATGACAAGGACAATTTTGCAGAACAGGTAGATCAATCACAACAGGCAGATCAAGGGTTGGCAAGTGAAGTCCCCGGACCCACACAAGTCCTCCTGGCCCCTGAGGTTGGTCAGGTACCAGAGCAAGTCAGAGATGTCCCTCAGCAAGGCGCCATTCAACAGGCACCCGGGATGTCCATCAATGAGTCAGGGACAGTTGGCATTCACAAACATGGCAAGACGCAACTTAGTCATGGTTCAGATCATGCGGATGTTCAGTCCAGTCCATTTCGATTAGGTGACAATCAGAAGTTTTTGAACCCCGCCCTACCCCTCTTTCAGGCCATGCCAGGGAGTCCTCCTGGCCCCGCCCATGTAGGAGGAGTGATCACCCAATCAATGCAGACGCCACCTGTCAGCAACAGACAGGCATTGGTTCCGGTAGAAGCAGCAAGCCTTTCCTCAAGGCCAGTCGGACACCACGAGTCAGGCAGTATGGATGAAGAAGTTGCACCAGGCCGCAACAGTGCAATTGATGTCAAGGATGCTGATGCCGAACATCAGTCCACAGACCCATGTCCCACCCGACCCCACTTGCAGGCCATGCCAGTTCCCAACACTGGCCCCTCCCATGTGGAACGAACCATCGAAGAAGTGAAGGATGTAACAACAGTCGTTGGTTCAATTGCCAGGTCTCAGTTTTTGGTCGAAGCGTCAATTGCATCCGCAGCATTAAGCCATGGACAGGAGCACAAGCGATCAATTCCTGAATCAGCCGTCGACAATGCCGCCAAGACAGCTGGCAAGTTGCCACAGGCCCAAGGCCACCCATGTCCTGCCCTAACCCACTTTCAGGCCACGCCAGTTTCCAACACTGGTCCCTCCCCTAGGGTAGAGAAGACAGATGCGGAAGAGTGCAAAGCCGCCAGTGCAACACATGGGGTCTCTGACAAGTCGCAGCCACCGGTAGATCCCCCACTGGTTCCAGTGGAACAGCATCATGGCAAGGAGCAAGATCCATCAGTTTTTTCACCTGCTGTTGAAGATCAGTCAGCAAGTAGTCNGTAGATCCCCCACTGGTTCCAGTGGAACAGCATCATGGCAAGGAGCAAGATCCATCAGTTTTTTCACCTGCTGTTGAAGATCAGTCAGCAAGTAGTCCGGTGCAGGCCAATGGCCACCCATGTCCCGCCCTAACCCTCTTTCAGGCCATGCCAGTTTCCAACACTGGTCCCTCCCATAGGGTAGAGAAGACAGATGCGGAAGAGTGTAAAGCCGCCAGTGCAATCCATGGTGTCTCTGGCAAGTCACAGCCATCGGTAGATCCCCCACTGGTTCCAGTGGAACAGCATCATGGCAAGGAGCAAGATCCATCAGTTTTTTCACCTGCTGTTGAAGATCAGTCAGCAAGTAGTCNGTAGATCCCCCACTGGTTCCAGTGGAACAGCATCATGGCAAGGAGCAAGATCCATCAGTTTTTTCACCTGCTGTTGAAGATCAGTCAGCAAGTAGTCCGATGCAGGCCACTGGCCACCCATGTCCCGCCCTAACCCTCTTTCAGGCCATGCCAGTTTCCAACACTGGCCCCGCCCCTAGTGTAGAGAGGACAGAGTTAGCCAACGGAATGAAGCCAACCCCGAAGCATCAATCAGTGGAACAGGGTCCATCTCACGGAATTGACCAAGTCACCGGGGGACTGACAGCGTTTTCCTCATCACCGGTACCTCCACAGGCAACGTGGACAGGCGCAGACACAAGTCGCAGGATGGTTCCTCATCCAGCAGGTTGCCACTCATCAGCCCCAGTCGCACAGTCAGACGCTCCAACCGAGATGTCAGCGCCACTGACGAAGAAGGCACGTACATGTGCACCAGTAGCCCAACATGAACATGACGATGCACAAGAGCCTAGCGTGGCGATTGGACCAATTGCAGAACAGCGATCACAGGTCACTGACCACCCATGTCCCGCCCTAACCCGCTTTCATGCCATGCCCCCCATCCCGGATGGAGAGGGTCCCGCCCATAGGCACCAAATGAACAAAGCGAGCAAGAGAGCAAGCGTGTTGCGGTCTCATGGAAGTGAACCCCAGCAGCCTGAGCCACCTGCAGTGGTGTCCACCAGCTTGTCACACAGCTTCATGTTGGCACAGGAAACAAACACGGCAGTGGTCGAATCCATTCTTGCTCACATTGCTGCAGGCAATCTGGTCATTTTCAACTTCGATGACATGACATATCTTGGCATACCCCATTCAGATGACCAGACTGTTCAAAGTTTGATTGATGCATCTCACCACATGCGGTTCCGATGCCAGCATGTGTTGGATATCTTGGGTAATCCACTGCCACCGTCCACCCGCCTTGCTGAACACAAGTTGGTAGCAGTAGGCACTCATCCGCAGAGAGTGGCTGTTGAGCTACAGATCAGAACTCATGAATTGCACAGATTGCCCCGCCGAGAAGCAGTCCTTTTTCAGCAACAAGCAGTCGCCACCGATGAGATGCAATTTTATTTGCAAGGTTTGTCGCAATTTCAGGTGCGGTCAGTGCCGCCATTGGTCATCACTGACCTCGGGGATGCCTCAACACTGGCAGCAGCATGGTATATGGAAGCGCACGGAGTGAGTAGGATCACAGTTTCTGCCATATGGTTGAATTTCCATTGGATTCCGATCATTTTTTCCCATGCAGACAAGCTCCCTTTATTCATCACCACCACTGAAGGAGCCCACCTTATGCCATTGCTGTTTCCTGCCACCGTGCAAGGTGAATTTCAAGTCTGCGTCCAAGGATCCATTTCATCAACGACAGCTCACGACTGTGGATTCCAGGCACTTGGATGGATTTTAGCACAGCTCCGCCAGGACCAAGTCACTTCATCGCCAGTGTCACAGGCTCGGGCATGGAGATTTGCATTTTGGCAGCATGTCCTGTCCTCCGCCACCATTTGCCCTGAAGCACCCTGGCTTCTCGGAGGCCAGTCTGAACTTGAGACAGCAGTTGCAGCCATTTTGAAAGAGCATGGAGTGTTTAGCAACAGGGTCATGGATCGAGCCAAATATGTCATCCAACAATTAGGAGCCACCCCGATCACAAATGCCTTGCGATCCACAAGACCTTGGGTGGCCATCAAGGAACTTGCAAACCAGCAATCCCCCAAACTGAGATTGATCCAAGAGGATGAGTTCAATCAGGTAGTGCAATCCAGAACCAAGAAAGAGCAGCAATTTTCTACCAAGAAAAAGCCGGGATTGAAGCGAAATGCACCATCTGCAGTGTTCACAGCCACAGATATAGTCATTCCCGGGTGGGTCTTTTGTCAACAAGATGGCACACCATTGGCACAACTGCAGCTACGCCAGATCAACCCGACAGCCAAAGGCATAGTGGTAGCCTCAGAAGCCGATGTCAAGCCGTACATGACTCAGCAGCAGATCTCCAAAGACAGTTTAGCCTTTTTGGTTCTGTCCCCGTTTTCAGATGAACTTGCCCAGCAAGGGCACACGTTACGATTCCCAGCCCAAAGCGTGGCCACCGGAGAGCCAGTTCTCCTGACAGGCGTAATTCTCCAGAAAGGAGCAGTGCCAGTGGTTCGCCTTTCACCACAAACACCCATGCAGGTGGACACAGTGGCCACACAGACCATCAAGCTCTTGATCTATCGGGATCAAGCTTCAACCGCCTGGGATGATGTCCAGGACCGACCAGTCAAATACATTCTCGACCATTTCCCAATGATGAGGATTTGCAAGAAACCCAATTGCCATTGCACAAGTTGGCATGCGGAGACATCAGAAGGCACAGAACCCATTCTCGACATATGGCAACGGGATTTTTTGTCACTGCATTTCAAAAAGACACGAGCCACTGATGCAGCAATCTTCACAGTCATGATGAGGGTTACATATCCTACCTTCCAGGTCCTCTCGGAGCAGTCAGGATCGCATGGCATCTACATAGAAGCACGATCACCTGACGGTAGGGCACAAGATGAACTGTACCACACAGTGTGGTTGCAAAAATCATCCATCGAAGCGGCACGTGCTCTTCAAGCGACAGCAGACACCGCCACAAGCTTAGTGAGGGTCACAAACCGATATGGGTTACGAGTCTCCACTGCACAGGCCAAAGCACTGCATGACATGGTTCGCCCAGAAGTCCCATTTTTGGGAGGCACATCGAGGTCCACTTGGGTCATTGGTCCAGTGCCATTTGGCACGACACGAAAGGGGTTGGTCAAACTGTTCCAAAGTTGGAGTTGGAATGCCAAACCATTGCAATCCATCGGCCCATCCGCCGACAGAACAGGCCTACATTGGCAGGTAGTTGCCGATAGTCCCCCGTCCAATTTTGTCTACACGTTGTCCCATGGAGACGTTTTGATCGTCAAATCAGATGCCCAGGAAAGCAAAGCAATTGCAGCAGGTCAGGTTGAAGCGTCACCCAACACTTGCCAGGCAGTGGCCAATCAAGCGTTGATGCAAGACCCCTGGGCCAAACCCGCCGCCAACCTCCCTAGTGCAGCAGCGCCAGCACTGTCATCCTCACAGATGGCCAGTTTAGAAGCATCCCTTGAGCAAAAACTCATGAAGAAGATTCAGAATGGCGATCATGACATGGACATGCAACCAGATATGGAGCCGAGACTTGCGGCACTGGAAGCACAGGTCAGCCAAATCCAGCAGGGGCAACAGACCATTGCTGTCAAACACCAAGCGCTGGAAACCAGAGTTGAGCAATTTGGCCAACAGCTGGAAGGTCAAACCAAGAAACTGCAGAACCACTTGGAGGATAAGATGGCTGAGCAGATCCAGCGCATCGAAGCTCTCTTTTCGAAGAGAGCAAGGCAAGAGTGACAGTCATCCCACCGAGGACGGCCGAAGAAATGCCATAGAACATGGGTAGCCAAGCCATTGCTGATTCTTTTCTGGGTCACCTGTATGAGAATCGGGGAGGCAATGAATCCTGGACCGATGATGTGGCACCTCTCAGCCGCCAATCCCACTGGGCTCATTGGGAAAGCCCACAGTTTTGCCAAAGTTACACCAGGTGTAGTAGCAGTTTCTGAAACACACTTGACAGCTCAAGGAATTCAGCGATTTAATGCAGAGTTGAAGGGAACGAAGAGTCAATTCAACCTCATGCATGGTCATGTAGCCCCTCATAGATCCAATGCAATCAAGTCATATTCCAGGTCGTTCTGTCCCTACAGGCTGGGATACGGAGCTTTACTCCACTAGTCGTCTTGCCAGTGGTCATTTTTGGCTTGGTAATGCCTGGGTCCAAGGAGGAGTTGCATACGGATGGGCCAGCCAGAGCGATTCTGCGTCAACCAAGGATCAGACCAATCAACTGCTAATGCAGATGACCCAACAAGTAGTCGCCAATCAGTACGGGCTAGCATTTGTTGCCGGAGACTTTAATCAACACTATGAATCCCTACAGGAGCCCAAGAAGTGGGAAGCATGGGGGTGGAAAGAGTTGCAACAGCTAGCTTTTGAACGTTGGCAAGTTGAACCGAGTGTGACATGCAAACACAAGTCTCGGAAGGACTTCATTTTCCTGTCACCACCGTTGCAAAAATTTGTACAGTCAGTAAGCAACACCTGGGATCAGTTCCCTGACCACTCTTTGCTGTCCGCCATTTTGGCTTTTCCAACAGAGAATTTGACACTTGCGAAGTGGTTTCGTCCTCAGCCAATAGTGTATACAGATCCAGCTGAAATGAAGGTCATCCAACAGTCCACATGTACAGTCCCGACTTGCGAAGATGCCTCCGATCAGTATGAAGCCATTTTTGCAGAATTCGAACAGGTAGTTCATGAGGTGAAGAAAGCCAGAGGTCAACCAGGGCTGCTGCAAGCCCAAAAAGGTAGAGGAAGGACTAGGAATCGCCATTTTACCTCCCAGGTCATTGCACCAGTGAAACCTTCTCGACATGGGGAGGAACAACCCACTTTTGCGGGGTTGAACTTGCGGCACAAAAGATGGTTCACCCAGTTGCGTAGGCTAGTTTCGTATGTCAATCACGTTCGTCATGACAGACCAGAAGCGGCAGCCATTGAGCACAAGTTTCGCCTATGGAGGGCCATTAGACTAGCACCAGGGTTTGCACCTTCTTTTGCGCAGTGGTGGCCGACCAGAGCCACACAAACACCTGATTCAGTTTACGGGATTCCTAGATGTGCTCCTCCGTTTGAGATTGCCACACGAATCCTTGAGCAGTTCCGTAGGGAATTTGCACTTTGTGAGCAAGTTCTGAACACACACCGTCAAGCACGTCAAGCAGCAAGATATCAGCATGATGCCAACCAAATCTTTCGAGATGTCAGAAAACCTAGCGCACAGCCGGTACAAGTATTAGTAGCACAGCAGACAGCAGAAATCAGCAAAGTGGAAAGTCCGGAAACTGTCACAATGTCGTCTCCAGCAGAAGTCATCCCAGGTCAAGTTTGGAAATCCAATCAAGGCCAACATGTTGTTCACAAAACTGAAGACGATGTAGTTTCCTTTCAGCAACCGCATGGATTGGTAGAAGGAGATGTTTTGCAGCGGGAGACTCTTTTGGGCTCAGCTGATGAGATTCACAAAGCTTTTGCAGAAGAATGGGTAAAGAGGTGGGACAAACATCTCCATCTCCCAGCCGGTCATTGGGATGAAGTCACAGCATTTGCAGAGATGGCACTCCCCCATGTCCCGATGACCAGAAAACCCATCACTCTGGACGCCTGGAAGACATGTATCCGGGCGAAGAAAGCCCATGCTGCTACAGGGATGGACGGAATCACTCGAGCAGACTTGCTCAGCCTGCCGGATCAGTTGCATGAGGCGATTATTGCCCTGCTGCACCAAGCAGAAACCACTGGCACTTGGCCGATCCAGGCCTTGCAGGGAGCCATACACTCCTTGGCAAAAAGAACTGATGCCTCCTTGCACGCATTGCTCCACCCACCATGTACGGCAACCTGCCGGGACGCAGTGCACCAGCAATCTGGTACCAGCTCCAAGCTACCATAGAACAACATCTGTACGATAAGTGTGAGTGTAGCGGCATCGTGTCAGATTTGATCAAAGCGTTTAACGGGCTTCCTCGTGAACCCATCTTTGCAGCAGCACTTCAAATAGGCATAGATGAACACATAGTCAAAGCATGGGTAGGAGCAGTACAAGGAGTTACACGTCATTTCTTTGTACAAGGCCAACCAGGCCCTGGACTGAGGAGTACAACAGGGTTCCCAGAGGGCTGCGGCCTTAGTGTAGCAGCGATGGGGTTATGTAACCTCATTCTCCATGCCTTTATGGCCTTGCGGTGTCCTCACACCACCATGTGCTCATATGTCGATAACTTGGAATTGCTGTCAGCAGCCCCGCAACAATCCCTTGAGGCCCTTGAGATTTTGCAGAACATGACCGAATTGTTGGGAGTGCCAACTGATCCCAACAAGACCTATGCATGGTCTCTGGACGCAGCAGGCCGACAAGCACTGAGGAGCGCCAGTCAAACAGTCCGGCGCAGCCAAGCCGACTTAGGAGCCCACATGCAGTATAGTGCACAGCAATCCAATGGTTTTGTCAAAAAGAAATGCCAAGATTTGGCCACCCTATGGCCAAGACTAGCCCAAAGTCCAGCCCCTTTGGATCACAAAATGAAGGTCCTGACCACAGTAGCATGGCCCAGAGCATTTCACTCAGCGAGCACAGTGCATTTAGCAGATGCCATCATCCAAGACCTCCGAGCTGGTGCCATGAAGGCACTTCGATTGGACAAGGCAGGTGCCAATGCAGTGTTGCAACTGTCACTCACCACCAATACCTTGTTAGATCCGGGTTTTTATGTTTTGTGGGACTCACTTCAACAGTTCAGGCGATTTGCCACCGAGGAAATCGCTCAGGTCACACTGGCGATGTCAGCATGGGAGCCCGACAGATTGAAAAAACCAGGGCCAAGCGGAGTCCTTGCCGCCAGACTCACCAGCCTGGGATGGGTTTATGTTCATCATTTCGTTTTTCGTGACCAAGAGGAAGGGTTGATTGATATTTTCAACTGCCCCATCCAGGAACTCAAAGCCAGAGTCAAGCGAGCATGGCATCAAAAAATTGGTAGAGAATGGGCGTTCCGTAAGGGATNTGATTGATATTTTCAACTGCCCCATCCAGGAACTCAAAGCCAGAGTCAAGCGAGCATGGCATCAAAAAATTGGTAGAGAATGGGCGTTCCGTAAGGGATTTCAAGGGTTGGAGCATGTGGATGTCGCCACAAGCACTCGCACGGTGCCACATCTTTCCAATGAAGAGGCAGGGTTGATTAGGGCTTTACATAATGGCACGTTTATCACCCATGACCATCTTTTTGGAGCCAAACAGGTTGATGCGCCCACGTGCAAATGGTGCCAGGAACCCGATTCCTTGACCCATCGCCACTGGCAATGTAGTCANCCATGACCATCTTTTTGGAGCCAAACAGGTTGATGCGCCCACGTGCAAATGGTGCCAGGAACCCGATTCCTTGACCCATCGCCACTGGCAATGTAGTCACACACAGCCATTGCGAGACCAGCTCAGCCGTCAGTTCCGTGAAGAAGTAGCTACCATGCCCAAATGCACTCAGGAGCGGGGGTGGTTGACTGAACCCCCCAGTAGTTTTGCAATTTAAACAAGCACTGGCCAAACATGTTTTTCCTCCCATGCATATTGTAGCCCCAGTAAGCACAGGGAGTGTTCTTGACCTTNCCCCCAGTAGTTTTGCAATTTAAACAAGCACTGGCCAAACATGTTTTTCCTCCCATGCATATTGTAGCCCCAGTAAGCACAGGGAGTGTTCTTGACCTTTTCACAGATGGGACGTGTTTGGCTCCTCATGTTCCTCTTGCGAGACTGACAGCCTGGGCAGTGACATGTAGCACAGGTACGCCGATGTGCCCTGAGTTTCTAACAGTTGCCAGGGGGGCAGTCCCTGGCCAATGGCAAACCATCCTTCGTGCAGAAATTCAAGCAATCATAGCAGCAGTCAGCATTGGTAATCACCATGAGGGTTTGGTTAGGATTTGGTGTGATAATGCAGTAGTTGTACGTCGCTTTCGTAAACTCCAAGCAGGGACATACCAACCTAATCGTAGCAAGCCTGACCATGATTTGTGGAGCCGGTTGCAGGACGTTTTGCGGCAGAGTGGGGAGAGGTTCCAGGTTTTCAAGGTAGCCTCCCATCAACAACCTGCTCCTGATGATGATGTCCTGACATGGGTGTTTGCAGGTAATGAGAGTGCGGACAAAGCAGCAGCAGCCACTTTGGCTTTGTTTCCGGTTGAACTTCTTGAGTTGCAGCAGCAAACACTTAAAGCCAT
>BGPT01001244.1:0-31604 GCA_003297045.1 Symbiodinium sp. clade C Y103 | reverse complement strand
ATCCTGCCGGAGACGGAGATATCACTGCGAGTGGTAGGTGAGCAGGCAGTTTTGGCACCAGTACCAATGCAATTTCAGGGGTTTCACAAAGTAAGAGCATGGTTGGCGTATGTGCAATCTGACGAAGCAATCCCACCTCAGTGGGTGACGTGGTACGAGTTGTTTTGGTCATTCCAGAAACATACAGGTTTTCGAAGTGTTCAGAAACAGAACTGCCATTCGAAGTGGGCGTTGCAGGATGAGCGCATGGAGTATGACACCGTTAAGGAGTGTAAAAATTTCATGTTCTTCCTCACACATCTGATCCGTGTCAGCTATCCTGGCTGGAAGAGTTGCGTGACAAAACCCCATCATTATCAATGGCAAATCTGGTCCCCATGTGTGGCATTTCAATGGAGACAAACAGACTGCCGTGCAGTCCACGAGTGGATGCAAAATGAAGCAGAGCAGGTTCCGGTTCCGTGTGAACCTCCCAGGAACCAGAGATCCGGAATTCATCGATGGTTCGGATAGATCGTCGAGTTTGTCTACGCGTTCTGCAGCGCTGAAGCGTGGATTCAATTGCGGAAAAAGGTGTGCGGAAAAAGGTTTTGAAGACTGCCCGATGGGGATAGACCCAGCAAAACAAGGTTTGATATGCTTTAACCATGAAACATATTGAGGTTTAAGATGTTTTAACTTGGTTTATGTAACTTGGTTATACTTGGTTTACCATTACCATGTGCTTGGCTGTGTCCCAACATCTTAGTTTTTAACCAACAAAAACGGCATCATAAGCAACAACGACACATGTTTTTTGCTGGCTTCTTTCATGATCTCAGCTGCCAAGGAGGTGGGAAATGACAGCTGGATGTATTGGGAAAGTTTCTGGGCCCCAGCCGAGGACCTGAGAAGTCAACTCGCTGGGAGTTATGGATCTTCACCCCCACAGAAAAGGTAGCTATTTCATAGGTTTTGACCAAAAACACATCGTGGGATTTTGCGACTTTAGATTTTGAGACATATTGAGACATATCTATTGAATCTGGCTGAATTAGAACCATGCATTTCAAAAGTTGAAAACGACCCTCAAGTCATGGTTGGTAAAGGAAATTGCCCCAAAAGGGTCTCATTTCACGTTGCCGAGCACGATGGTAGGAGGACTAGGCTGGACGCCATTGTTAGCACATAGGCTATATCCCAAAATGGCCAAACAAAAACGATACGATCGTGGAGCATTGGACCATAAAGATCCACCATCTTCTTTCGGACCAAAAAAGTCAGGCTCCGATATCTTGAAATTTGAGGCGTCCATCTTCAAGTCTAGGGAGGTGAAACAATGGATATCTTATATGGAGGTTTCCTAAAATAGGGGTACCCCCAAATCATCCATTTATAGATGGATTTTCCATTATAAACCATTCATTTTTGGGATCCCCCATTTTAGGAACCCCCCATATAAATCTCAATTTGGGGTGGTTGAATCCCAAAATGTGGTTGGTCATGGCCCCATTCTTGCTGCTTAAATACCACCATCTTTGGAGACACCCAAGCTCATATGGAAGGTCACGCCAAGTTGAAATAAGTTAGACCCCCATTTGTTATCATTTTTTGATGTTTAAACGCAAAAGAAAACCATGTTTAGCCATTTGTTGGCTATATGCCCATCTTAGCAGTGTTCAAAACTGGGAAATGTCGCTCGGTTGGTCAGTTGGTTCGAAGAAGAACACGCATGAAAGATTCGATCGGTTTCCAAACACTAGCTACAAACACTATACATAGACATGTTTACACACCTACACATGCTTTAAGTATGGTCTATGTATATATATTTATATATGTGAATATGAATGATGATTGATGATGATTGATGATGATTGATGATGATTGATGATGATTGATGATGATTGATGATGATGATGATGATGATGATGATGATGATGATGATGGTGATGGTGATGGTGATGATGATGATGATGATGATGATGATGACGGCGATGACTGTAAATTATACATTTGATACACACTAAAACTAGATATATTTACGGTTAATCACTACTTACAAACATATAAAATAATCATGTATTATAGATTCACAATATGGTCATTTTGACACTGAGCTACATAGATATGGTTGCATATAATGTTATTTGTCACTAGTATACACACATGTATAATTATCTAGATTGTTGTCAGCTACTTACAGATATGGTAAGTAACTACTTAGTTATATCGATATATGATATGGTCAATCACAGAATATATGTATACATAGACATTACTAGTCATAGATATGGCTATTAATATCAATTTCCGATGGTTATATGTACAGATTATACATGAACATGGTTATATACCGATGGTCACAATACATAGATTATGGTCACATATATATCTTATATATTGTCTAGGCAATACTATTACTATTGAAGTTGATATATATATATATATATATCAATTACTAATCATGATGGATATGGCTGTTTATATGAATTACTTAGATGAATATGGTATAATATTAAGGTATAAAATGTTATGGCTGTTTAATTTAATCACCAGGTATATTAAGGTATCTATAGATAATAACTACCATAGATAATTACCATAGATGGGTCATTATGGCAGTATCGATAACCGCAGGACGCCGCGCTGGCGATGGACGACCCCGCCTTTGGCGACCTCCACGGTGTCATGTGATCTGCCTCCGTTAAAGGACGGTGATGAAACGGTCGATGGGGATCTTATGTGAGAATTATACATAGATGATAAGCATATAAAAGCTGTATACATATATATATATATACATATGATATGTATCAACATATAGTTTTATATGTCATAGAGCTATATTTAGTTATATATAAAGGTGTATGTATATATGTATATATATATATATATATATAGAGATAGGTTTTTGGTATTATTTTGGTGATCTAATGAAATACCGCCCAAACACATGTACTATTAATATCTATTCCTTGGGATTTCAGGGTGATATCTTGAAGTTTACCTATAGTTAACCCACCAAAAACTGGGATTTCAGCACCAACATCTGCTTCTGTCGCGACCTCACGGTGAATGGTAACGGGCAACGTTTCCCCCAATGGGCGGAAGTCTTTTCCGGGGGCCGAACTTTTGAGGTTTCTGAAGTATTTGAATTTGGGTTCGCTGTTTTCTTCGACTTTAACCCTCTCATAAACTAAAATAACTAGGGGGAAATCACCCTTTTTTAATGGGAAAATCCACTATTTCTATGGCCACTTTCAATAGCTACGTTGAATTACCAGAGGGTATCCAGATAATAGACTGTATGCCAAATAGTACATGATAGTAGCTACAACTAGAAGTAGCTCGATGCGAATGGTGAATAACTATTGTTCTAGGATATATCAAGATTAATGATTCAGGAAATTGATTTCATTACATATATATATATAATCATATATATATATATATATTTTTTTTTTTTAGAATATTCATTCATGAATAGAAGGTATCCATCGCACACATACTGGGAATAAAGCTTCAGCGATGATCCCATCCTGAAAATCATATCATCATATTATGTCTTACAGGAGTCTCACCAGCAAAGATAGCAGTTGAACACTTGGTTTGATCATCGTGAAATTGGGATATGCAACCACTACTCATGGTAGGGTCACCCACCTCGGACCTAAATACCCCCGATGACTGGTCCCACCCTTTTTTATCAACCGGCCAGTACATTTAGATTCCAAAAGGGGGGTTAGCTCGGGGGTATTCAATATAATCGTGGCAAGATGGGGACTAACCGACCATAATATCACCGGGAAAATTCAGGACCCTGAAATGGATGGACTGTGCCAGTCAAGCTGTATTTTGTGGAAACAGTCCCTTTTCTCTGTGCCTTACATAGACTTCATGTAAATAGATACCTCTTAGGTATTGAAATGTTTCCTGATATGGGAATATGATGGGGATCTATCGAGACATTTAACCTGCGATATGATTTGCGTAGGACAAAGGGTAGCAGGTCGGGAAGTGGTAAACATGTGGTTGACAATCATTTCATTACGATACAACCAATATATATAAATATAATCTATGAAAATTGATGATACAATTCAGGAAGACGGCGGTAAACGAAAAAATAAAACAACGGGCGATATGACCAAGAAGAATGGTAACTGGTTCCTAGCCCTCTATCAGCGTTGTGTTTCGCCGTTTTGAGATGGGATAACCCAGTTGAGGGATAAACCATGCTGACCTTCAAATCTTTGGAAAGTGTTGGTGAACTAGTTATGATTCAACCACAAAATCATCAGGCATCCACAGATTTTGGTGATGCGGCTGAGTATTTGTTCTGGATCTTTGGGTGTTATTTTGGTTTTGACCACCGCCAACGTCAACGTTTTTTTCCAATCAGAACGCAACGTGAGGTTGCAGCCCACCCTACCTGCTTCGACTTTGGTTTGGAGCACTTAGCTTCTTCTCCGGGGGATATCGCTGGATGAACTGGATGAACTCGCTATACAGATCTGGATTCTTATAGCGTTTCTTGAGGATGGATTCGACTAAGAGTTGAAGTCTTAGCAGTGGATCGACAAATCACCAAGGATATCTCCATGTTTTGAGGCTTGTCTGAAAAATGGTACTTTACCATGGACAGCCTGGATAGCGATGACTAAGCAGTGGATGGACTGGAGTCTGCAGCCACCCAATTTTCAAAGCCATGTCGATGGACTCGGGCCGAAAAAATCGTCACTGAAAATCATCACCAAATACATAGGATTTTCTCCCTGCCTTGCCAAAGTGTTATATTGCAAGTGGATCCAATTGGTAATTTTATTTTGCTCATTGTATTTTTCCTGTTTCATTCAGACTGATTTCAAACTCCAGTCATGTCTCCATTAATTACTGAAGGCCATGAGAATAAGCCGCAAGGTTTTAGTGAGCGATCTCACCTCCTGACACAGTCTTTGCACTTTGCTGGATTCTGGGCTCAGCCTGACTGGCCCGCTCTTTGGGAAAACACAATATATTATATATGTAGACAGTATCTATATATATATATATATATGAGATGGTATGAAATTATGATTCAATATATATATATATATATATCCAGTAGATGTCATCCGGATATGTACATGGTCATCCATTGTATGAGCATACACTTCATAAAATAGTGATATAATCATGAACATATGATCATATGGGAAGAACTTCTTTTGGAATCATTTATATCATAAGTTATATCATAACTTGATAAATTTACATGTATCATAATAAACTGATATTATCACCGCTAATCTTGCCATTCAACTATTCCACCGACTAAAAATAGGAGCTATACTGAAGACATGTCCCCGAGGGTACGTGACATTTCCTTGAACTTTGACACTATCATTGGATTGGTTGAAGGGAGAATTTGCAGGAAAGCCCTATATTTCATGGTAAAACCGAGGATTTCCTGTAGATTTTCCCATCAACCAATCCTTTGACACTAATAAAAACTGGCAAATCCAGTTCCCCACAAATCGCTTCGCCTCCGCAATTTCTTTTGGGGCCTCCGAGTTGATCGATGCTGGCGGCAGCATCTTGGATCAGGCGAAGTGGGTGGTATCCAAAATGGCGATGTTTGAGAAAGTATTGGGGGTGAGAACGGGAATCTCATGGGAATATTATGGGATTTAGCTAGCAAATATGGGAATATGATAGGAATAGGATCCTAGGTAGCAAATCTGGGAAGATCATGGGTACAGCATGGGAATAGAATTTAAGTGGATGAATTATAATGACCTAGTGCCCTCACATCATGACGTCACTGGACAGATGGCTAGGATTCGTGGACTAATCTCGAAATGGCTTTATTTCAGTTATTTCAAGTTGGTGAATTAATAAAATTCAGCCAGATTCTATAGGGATATTGTGGGGAGGAGAGATATATTGGGAACATAATGAGAATACAATAAGGATATAGTCGTAGTAGAATTTCACCAGATGATATCCGAAAATGCGGGTTCACCCCCCTGCCCCCAATGGCTATGTTTTCATGCGGAAAATGGCGATAAACCAGCAGATGGAATTGGGTTGTCCTGAAATTTTCAGAGAAACATCTATGGCATTTTTTTTTGGGAGATGAAGATCCACATGAACACCAGTTGTTTTCTTGTAAAAATCAAGCTAAAATGCTACCAGTGGAATTGACCCTGCCATTTGCGGTCAAATATGTCAAGCATCTTTGAGGCAGCCCGGAGAAAGGATGAACATGGTACTTGTAGTTTCATCAAAAAATAATGTTGATATATACAATGTATACATGTCTGATATATATTATTTATATATACACATGTATATATATATATATATATATACACATCTATACAATGCATATATAATATATATATATATATAATATATATATATATTAATATATATTAATATATATTATATATATATGCACAATTATGTAATATTATGTATATAAAATTATCCATTGTATCCCAAGGCATCGCATCAGCATCCCAAGCTCGAGCCGCAAAGCTTCACAGGATCTGCCTCAAGGAGCAGAAGAGGAGCGACGAGCACGGGCTGCCATGAAGGAGCCGCCCAGGGGAGGAGCTACCATGGTTGAATGATGGTTAATAGTGGTTAATAATGGGTTCATTGCCTTTGTACTAAAAATGAGATGATGATGAGTTTGATGATGATGATGATGATGATGATGATGATGATGATGATGATGATGATGATGATGATGATTGGGGAAACCTTGGATTTGGGTATAGTTTAGATTAGTTTTGTACTTCAATATTTGTGCAAAGCAGCTAAAAGGATAAATTTTGCGGGGTAGATGAGACTGAAGGAAAATAGATCTGGAAGGAACAATTTGCACGAATCTACCTAAGTTTGAAGGCTGAAAAGCATGAAAAAAACCAGAGACATCAGATTTCAAGGGTAGAACATCTAGAGTCATGTGCAAGTATTCTCAAATCAACCCAACATACTCAAGGAATTAAATAGCATGAAGATCTGCCACAAAGGTCGGGGAGAATGCGTTTTGGCTGCACCAAGCTGGTCATCTTAGGAGTGTTTCATACACACTCCGAGACTCCATGACTGCCTGTCTGCTGGGGAGGACAAAGCGTATTCCATTGTGTATGAGTACAATGCCCCATCCTGAGCAAATGAATGAAACGCCGAAAGGACCTGGAGGAGGATCCTGGTTTTCTGATTTGATGAAGCTGGGATATATACCCAACACCTCTGGACCGCCATTCTTGCATCGATTGGCAGTCCAGGAATTGGCTTCTTGAAGTGGGACATGTGCATTGCTGAAATTGAACCATGAAAGTTCAGAAACAGATTGGCAAAACCTCATTGATCTCAACAATGACCAACAGTTTGCGTAACTTTTGACATCCAGTCTCCATTCTTTTTGGCAGGTAGCCCAACATGAAGAGGTTGGTTCTACCAACACGAATTAATGTTTGTATCATTCCAATGCTGGTGAAGTGCCCCTTGACCTATGTGTCTTCCTCATCAATTAGGGCCATTTTTGGTGAAAAGGTGCAATCCACAATGTGTTTTGCATTCTACCCTCTGGTAAACTAACATAGCTATGGAAAATCACCATTTTTAATGGGAAAATCCACTATTTCTATGGCTATTTTCACTAGCTATGTTAGTTCACCAGAGGGTATCCAATGTCAGTGGATTCCTCTTTTTTCTGGGGAAATCTGCAGTGACATCCGAAAAACTCAGGTCTGGGGAAGCGACGTGTCGAGATCTGGCACAGGCGTTTGGCACGGCGTTTGGCGGCATGGACTGGGCGTTTCAAAAAAATATAGATAATACATATATATATATATGTATATACACATGTAAAAAGTACTGTAGGTTGTTGATTCCACTAAAACATGAAAAGCAACATTTCTAGTGACAAATGACTTTTCTATTTTCTTTGGGGGTTGCTGTAACCATCATTTACAGGGTTTCGCTATCAAAAGTACTGGATGGCGGCACAATTTGATAGATGATGATGGGGTGATGATTAGGACCATGTTATTGGGATGTAAGCAAGGATGTATTGTTGGTTTATTTGCTATGGGACGGGGATTTAAATATATTCGGCAGTTTTCTTTTTACCATCAAATACGGGGATCTAATTGATGACTGGTGGTTGATTGATGATTAGTTTGGGTGTTGCTTACCTATCCCAGATTAGTTTGGGTGTTGCTTACCTATCCCATATATACACATATACGAGTATATATATATATATACATATGTATATATATATATATGTATATACAGGATTATATAGGTACATGTAATTATGTGTATCAAAAAAAAATATATATATGTATATATAGGACAAAATCCTGCACAAGCTGGTAGATGGTTTACCCCATCATAATCAAACTTCTTTACAGTGTTTCATAGTTACCCAACAGCTGCCAACTGGTGCAAGATTTCTTCCATCCACTATTTCAGTCAATATTGGAAGTTGAAAACCGTTCATGTGGGGGAACGGTGGAATGGCAACCGGAATCAATTATTTCTATTTCTTTTATTATAATTATTCCCCTCAATCTCTCCAATCCCCTTGCTCCTACTATTACGTTAACACCCACAAAGAGAACCCTGTTTGAATGTGTTGAATCAGTGAATATATGGGAGGCTCCATTTCAAGGGGATATTTTAATGATCGGGGGAATGGATTCTAAACATTTCCCACAGAAATGGAGGCTCAACATGGCTTTCAGTCCAAACAAAGATGTTTTACCACTGAACTATACTGAACTATTATTCTAGAATCAGCTCATATCACATTTCCACAGCCCCAAAAAACGGATGAATTCGTGGTTAGAAATGGATGATTTAACGCTCAACACCGCGGCCTTGCGCCGCTAGGCTCGGATCTCTGGAGCCCGGAAGCGCGCTTAGCAGTCACGGCCCTGGAGGCGAGTTCTCCAATTTTGGGATGATAGGGTTATGATAACTAGCCTCTGGTTATGTCAAAATAGCTATTGAAAATGGCCATTTATAGTTGATTTTTCCATGAAAAATGGTGATTTAGGATAGTTATGTGAGTTTACCAGAGGCTATATGGTTAATATCTGTAATATATCTATGGTTATATGTTATAATACAGGTATATCTATGGGTAATCAGCCTGGGTAATGATATGGCTAATATCTATGGTTAGAATACATGGTTGATAATATATCACTATGGATAATAACTATGGCTAATAATAGCTGGGCAATAGTACTATTATTGTAGGTAGTGACTAGTAAGGGAATATATGAGGGAATACTGGGGGAGATTATGGTAGTTGGTTCTCCTTTTTTCTGGGATTTCTTAGTGACCAATAGTGACTAAAAATGACTAATAGTCAACCCTGGATTAATGTCCAGCCCGCCATGTGACTGATGACACTGGAGGGTAGCAGATATATATATATATATACTGTATATATAATTATATATATATATATATCACAATATAAATACATATAATATCACCATCTACATCACCATTTTTGCACCATGGTTGGTTTAATCCCCATGAATATCACCAAGAAAGAATCCCCTAATGGTAACGGTAACCCTGGTTGTTGCTTATATATTCCATATCCCCACTATATCCCAGCGAATTCTCCAATTTAGCTGCCAATTCTCCATGTTATCCCATGTTGAATGGTAATCCCCACTAATAAGTCCCCGTTAAATGTCGCATTCTCCACTGAAAATTCGCATGAAATCCCCATGAATTCTCGTATTATCCCCATTTGTTGTTAGTTCTATTCCCATTCCCAGAGGGATAATAATTAATTGATAATAAGATAATTGTAGCTGGATTATCCCAGGGGTTCAGTTATAGATCGAAGTGACCAGGCTCCCACCCTGCAGGCGGTCGTCGATGCCTTTGGCATTCGCAGCATGTTGGACTGCGCTTGCGGTGACGCTACCTGGCACGGAGACCTACTTTGAGCGTGACCGGGAGTGGCGTTGTTTTGGAAACAACGGTACCAGGGAGGTTTAGAACAAATGGAGGAATTTATAACCAGTGGATAATGAATGTACATATATATGGAGATACAATTGGATCATTGGTTTCTTAAAGAATTACTTTTTTTTTGTAGAAAGATCCAAATAATCCTGAGAAAAAAGGTAATCTTTTTTGGGCTTGCGAGAGGTGAATTATCCCATCAGAAAAATGATTATTTCACCGGGTGGACATTGGACTTAGTATGTTTTCCTGAACATGTGAGACGCTGGAATCCGCGCAATTTGATAGAGCGTCAGTCATTCAAAGACTACAGCATAGGGGGTCTGACCTGCAACTGATCAAACATATCCACCATGTTCTATTTTGTAATATTTTTTCTCTGGAAAATCCTATATTTTTTTTTCAACAGCTTCTCCTCTTTTTACTGCAACACATTGATGTCGTTCTCGGGGCGGGATCGATGATGTCCCTGCCCATCTACCATGGGGATCCATGGGGAATATCCCCTTGCGTTTTGCCGGTACATCGACCACCCAAAAAAAGGTCGGTACCTCCAATGTTTCCGTTCCAGAAATGGCCACTGATAAGCAACCCTACAATTTTTAGGGTGCAACCATGCCTTTGAATAACCATGCTACAGACGCCATGGCCATGCCTGCCAAGGATGGTACCCTTCTTTGTGACGCGACATCCGGAGATTCAGTACACCGGCGTGGTCCTGCCAGCATGGCATTTACGCAATGGCCCACTTGGTATATTGGGGACATTACATCCCAGTGAATGCAAGTGGTTAGTAACATTCAAGAACCATGTCATATCCCTGCTATATGTTGGATACACTCGAGTCTCAGATGGGTCAGTCCCATCCCCATTCAATACCATCAAATATCAAACAAAACCCTGGTTCAGTACTGGATTGCTGTTCGCCTTTGGGGGCTTGGTTGAACATGCCGATGGGAAGCCTGTTGGTTCGCAGTGTGGAAAACTTGGGTAGATGTGGGGGTACCCCAAACCATTGCTTTTCCCATTGACAATCACCATGTTCGGATGATTTTGGGGTACCCCCATTTTGGGAAACCTCCTGCATTGCCAGCCAGGATGTGGTGTCAGAGGTGATTCAGAGGAATCAGCAGCGACACCCGCGCATCAATTTCCTGGCGCAGGACATGTACGACACGTCGGACACGGGGAGTCTGGGGCGGTTGGAAGGGTTGGGGTTGAAGATGGTAAGAAACAGGAAGAGATGAAGCATTTGAAATAGGGATCCAATTGAAGGAGATATAATGGTAATGTCAATGGTAATGGGAATGGGAATGGTAATAGTAATGGTAATGGTAATGGTATGTATCTATCTATCTATCTATCTATCTACCTATCTATCTAACCAATTGTATAAATGATGTCATCTGGGTGTGTCTGACCATTGGGGAATAGCCACCCAGTTTGGCTTTAAACAATAGGGAAACAAAGGTTTTAAACCATGACATTTTGGGTTTGTCCTAAATTTTCAGACAGCCCCAATTGGGAGATTGATGGGGATCCGACCAATTTGAAAATTGGAGTGCTTTCAAACCGCGGGCAAACGAAAGACAGTAGTTGTTGGCGGGCAAAATGTTTGCTGAAAGATCTGAAAGCCCTTGTTTGGCGTCCTTCCTCAACTTTCTACTTCATTACTCTTCATTGTTTGGCAGTTCAGCAACAAAAATTAGTGGGGAGTATTTGTCCAGTCAGCAATTCCAATTTAAAATCATCACTGAAAGGCGCTAGTAGCTTTCTACCTTCCTTTTTTTTGTGGGGCTGGGTGCTGTAGCGGACTCCCATCGCAGGACCTGTCCGAGATGCCACTGCCGCAGGGCGCGCAACTCATCTTCTCCAAAGAGACGTCGCGGGGCCGGCAGCGAGTGAGGGGATGGCGGCTGGGGGGCTGGGTAAAGAAAATGGGTGAGCAAATTATGACCTCTCAGATCATATCAGATTGTATAGCATGAGATGTATCATAAGCATAGCCAGAAGTGATATCATAGATTATAGATGATTATAGATTGTATCCCATTATTCATGGAGTTGTTGCTACAATGAAGTTATATCATAAATTGTATCATAATTTATACATTCCTATTGTTCATTGAGTTGTCAATGTTGTTGCCCGGCTTTTGTCAAACACCTTGGCGAAATATCAGATCGCCCTATTGCTATGGGGGTCGAGGCCGAGACATTTCTCGGTGGCACAAGGTTGGGGGTTATGAATGGGTATAACTATGGTAATATAAATTGGGATGCAACAGCTATATTCATGGTTATATCCCACTAAATATCCAAACCATAGTTATACAATCAGTAAATGTTCATAAATTGGGATGTAACACGTACAACTATGGTTGGGCGATGTTCCTTTTCGGATTTCGTTTTGCTACGTCGATATTGTTTGAGATGTATATAACTTTTTGTTCATCATTTCTCGGGCTCTGGGTCTTGCGTTGCCAAGGTTGAACCACATGCATTTGCATGATGCTCAACGGGCCCTGCAACAGTTTGCGCAGACAGGTGCACGGTATCTCCTGACCAATGTGCGCCAGATTAGATGCTGGAAGTTTATGGAAGTTTGATGTCAGGGACTGATTCTGAATCACAGCCCCAAACAAAATGATCAGTACCAGAAGTATCATGGTCCGCCAACAAGTAGCGCTGTATTCCAGAACTAGACAACATCTATTAGCATGATTTGCCCAGGTGTTTCTCTTTACATTTCCCATAATTTTATCGATGTTTTATGGTCATTTATGGTTGTTTCCTGGCCTTTGCCACCGTTTCTCTCACATGGGATGACTTTGGTGGCGGTATGTCATGAGATTCTGCTGACATGATCACAGCGGTTCTCTGGGAAGTGGACTGTGTTGAAATGGTGTATGACAAGAAAAATGAAGCAATCACATTTCAGCAACTGAATGCTTCATTCGCCAACTACTTGCCACCTTGAATTACTGATTCTCTTCAATTCTAACACATTAAAGTATTCCACTTTTTTGCTGCTTACAGGTTGCAATTCGGAATTTCTTGGCTACCTGCATTTACCCTCCAGCAATCAAACATAGTTTGCTGACAAAATGTCCCATTCAAAGATAGTTTTCCAGCCATCTTTGATGACACCGGAGGGTACAGTCAAGTTCAATCATGTGCAGTCCCCAAATCTTCGTTGGTCTTTTTGGTAAGACACCCCTATGATCCTATGTTTCTTGGTAATTTCTCATGTTTTCCCATAAAAACCCGTCAGCCATGTTTGATGACACCGAGGTACACGAAGGTGTGGACAATTTCGTGGGTGCGGAGAAGACGTGCCACACGTGCCGTGACGGTACCGGTCGTTTTGTCAATAGCTTGGTTGGTGACTCCAAATGAATACCAGTAGGCGGTGGCGGAAGTTTCAAAGATAGGACACCTATAGGAGAAGTTGGTTGTTGTGAATCATGGATGGCAGAGCGAACCCACTGATTGACCGACAAGTGGTTGGAGGCAGCGCAGTGTAGTTGTAATGTAGTTGTAGTATGTTGTAGTTGTAGTTGTAGTGTAGTATACTGTAGTTTATTGTAGCGTAGTTGTCGTTGTGGTTGTGGTTGTAGTGCAGTGTAATGTAGTTGTCGTTGTGGTTGTGGTTGTAGTTGTAGTTGTAGTTGTGGTTGTAGTTGTGGTTGTAGTTGTAGTAGTTGTAGTTGTAGCTGTAGTTGTAGTGTATAATGTAGTGTAGTGTAGTATACTGTAGTTTAGTGTAGTGTAACTTTCCGAAACGAAGCAAGTCTGCGAGACTTCCTCAATTATCCAAGCTGACAGCATCAAAAGCAAAGCAAGTGTCGCGCATTCCGTCTTGAAGACATGTAGCGGTGCAGCATGGGACATGTTTTTCAGGGCCGCGCTGACTGCACAAGGCGATGGACGTGCCCAAACATTATAAGGCCGAAAGCGTCGTAACGGCCTTGGAGGAGGTGGGCAAGGAAGCCAACATCGAGCGGAAGACCCCCCGCAACACGAACTTTGTGTGCAACGGCCACAAAGGCCTGCGGCTGCAGATGCCGCACCTGCGGCACCACAATATTCTTGAGGCCGCGGAGAAATGGCTGGATGACCAGCGCCTTGGCACTCATGGTGCAGTCTGGCTTCCGCGCAAGACAGTGGTGCCGGGGAGGACGCGGCGGAGCAGGTGTTGGAAGCGCTGCGCAACCGGCCTACAGAGCTCAAGTTCTTCGAGCGGTCGGCCATCAGGAAGCCCATTAAGGAGATCGCCGGGTTTATCGCTCACAAGCTGGTCAGGCACATTGGGGAACCGGCTCAGTACTAGATAGAGAGACGCCCCACCAAAATATCCCAAATACATTGTTTTGAGTTGAACAGGCCGTAACCCTTCAAGAATCAGAACACTGGCTCGACCCCCTTTCAAATTTGGCGGGCGCCATCTCTCCAGGGAACCCTCCCTGCGTATAACACCAGTTGTCTCCAGAAGGCAGCTTAACAAATCACTGAGCTGGGGCCTGATTCTTTAGAGAGACATCCCCCCAAAATATCCCAAATGACATAATTTTACTGGGTTTTGATGGGTCGACAGGCCGTAGCCCCTAAAGAATCAGAATGCTGGCTCAATCCCCTTCTAAAACCATTGTGTTGGGAGCTGGGGTCTGATTCTTTAGAGGCATCCCCCCAAAACATCTCAAAGAGCACAATTTAACTGGGTTTTGATTTGTCGGCCCCTAAAGAATCAGAACACTGGCTCGACCCCCTCTCCAGAACAAACCACTGTGCTGGGAGCTGGGGCTTAATTCTTGAGAGAGACTTCCCCGCAAAATATCCCAAACTGACCAAACTGACATCCAACCCCCTTCCAAATGTGATGGGCCCCAACGTGGTGACAATTTCAGCGCAGGAGTGGAGGCGTTTTAGATTGGTGTTTTTCCCCACCTGCCAGGTGAGGGTTGTTAGGTTTTATCACAGCTGCCCGTCGCCCGCCTCTCTTTGCCAGGTCCAGATCGCAGAGGGCACTGCCGGACTTCATCTGCCAGCTCCGGATCGCAGTGGGCACTGTCGGACCTCATCTGCCAGCTCCAGATCCCAGTGGGCACTGCCGGACCTCATCTGCCAGCTCCAGATCCCAGTGGGCAACGCCGGACCTCAACCGCGACCAGTGGGCACGGACCTCAACCCCGAGCCCCAGATCCCAGTGGGCACTGCCGGACCTCAACCGCGAGCCCCAGATCGCAGTGGGCACTGCCGGACCTCAACCGCAAGCCCCAGATCCCAGTCAACCGCGAGCCCCAGATCCCAGTGGGCACTGCCGGACCTCAACCGCGAGCCCCAGATCCCAGTAGGCACTGCCAGACCTCAACCGCCAGATAGAATGCCAGACAGAATGTCAAAAGATATGCCAGATAGAATGCCAGAAAAAATGTCAAAAGATATGGCAGATAGAATGCCAGAAAGAATGTCAGAAGATATGCCAGATAGAATGCCAGAGAGAATGTCAGAAGGTATGCCAGAAAGAGTGTCAGAAGATATGCCAGATAGAATGCCAGAAAGAATGTCAGAAGATATGCCAGATAGAATGCCAGACTAGATGCCAGATAGAATGTCAGATAGAATGCCAAGAAAATGTCAGAATATATGCCAGATAGAATGCCAGAAAGAATGTCAGAAGATATGCCAGATAGAGAAGATATGCCAGACACATGTCAGATCACAGATCAGATAGAATGTCAGAACATATGTCAGACAGAATGCCAGAAAGAATGTCAAAAGATATGCCAGATAGAATGCCAGAAAGAATGACAGAAGATATGCCAGATAGAATGCCAGGAAAAATGTCAGAAGATATGCCAGAAAGAGTGTCAGAAAAGATATGCCAGATAGGATGCCAGAAAGTGTGTCAGAAGATATGCCAGAAAGAATGCCAGAAAGAATGTCAGAATATATGCCAGATAGAATGCCAGAAAGAATGTCAGAAGATATGCCAGATAGAATGCCAAAACATTTATAGCATCAAGGCTGCCAGATAGAATGCCAGAAAATATGCAAAATAGTGTTAGATAGGACGCCAGATACAACAGCGAGGAGGAGGAAGAGGAGGAGAGGATAACTTTGATGAAATCTAGAGACCGAAGGTCTCTAGATTTCATCAAAGTTATGCTCTCCTCCTCTTCCTTGCCAAACAGATATTCCAGAAAGAATGTCATTACATCTGCCAGAAATTATGTCAGAAATTCTGATTGGTCACGGTGGGGATCACTCGAAGCAAAGTAATTTGATAGTAGTTTTTCAAATTTGGGAATGTTTGGGGCTAGCAAAAATTAGTACAGAACTGTTAAGGTTGAAATTCTTTAGAACCACGCAAAGACCCAAAATAAGATATATTCAAGGCTTTACAGGGGGGAGGGGGCTACGACTCAAAATCAGTTTTCGGATTCGCATACCAGCTGTACCGTAGCCGCGGCTACCTGATTTTTGGCACTGACGCACCACAGTCCCTGGGCCGCAAAACTTTGGTGCAGCAGTTGCTTGTAATGTAAAAACCTTATTCAGTCACCATTACCGTCATCATCCTTGTCTCATCACAATGACCGTCTAAGGAACCTCAACGAGCTTTTGGCTCGCGTGGCCACTTTCAGTTGTTACCCCCTCTCCTGCGTTGCTTCGGCGCTTGTTTGCGGTCCCTTCCCGGGCCCGCAGGCATGGCCGACTCGGAAACCGACGACGACTGGGGAAGGCCGTCCTACTGGGACGACTTCGTCCGGGACAAGCCCAGAGAGGCCGAATTGTTCCCGGGACCCCTCAAAAGTAAAAGCAAGTCGCCAAGGCAGCTGCTGGGAGCTGCACGACTGCAGGTGCGTGCGCTGCAGACGCAGCATCGCGCCAAGCCGAGGAACAGTCAGGGGCACACTGGCGATCCTCCTAGACAGAGGGGCTGTGCAGGCCTTTTTTTTTTGGCTCTTTCACATTGCAAACAAGACCTTTGATTATTATTCCGCTCGCTTTTGCGCGCCCTTGCTATCGGTTTTTTTTGTTGGAGCGCTTTTTCTGTTCTAGTGGTTGCCCGCGGCTCCGTTTTTGGGCCGCTGCTGTTGAAACGTTTTTCTGCCTGGCAGTTTTAGAGCTATTTCCTTTTCTCGGGGCACCTGGCAGGTGAACACACCCCACGGGCAACTCGAGGAGCTGCTGTGTCACATACTCGACAGGCACCGGATCATTTATCTAATTTGGAAGAAACCTCTTAGCATGAAAACGGATCTCTGAACTTGGTGCGCTGAAGTCGCGCGTGGCGTTCTGCCAAGAGCGCGGCGGCAGCATGTTTTAATCACGCCAGATAACAATCAAGCACGTTCACTGTGTCTTTGACGTGTGATAGAAGAAAAATGATTTTCTAGAAGATGCATTCCTGGTTGAAAGCATGCGGCATGGAGTTGACATCATAGGAAACGAAAAAACGAAGCTCGCACGCCTTGGCGATCTGGCAGGGAGAGAGGAGCAGTGCGCCAACACCAGCCTAACGCGGTAGCTGACTTCGTCCGAGACCGGGGCGCATAGGTTGATCAACCAGAATCGTCCGAAGAGATTTTTCACCTTGAAGAAATCGGAACAGCTTCTTAATTTTACTTTGTTTTCGGATATCTTGCATTCGCTCTAAGCGGAGCTGCTTCGAGCGGCGGAACATGCACCTGCTAGCGCTACCCAGGCATGGGCCCAGCAGCGCGTCAGAACTTGGTACGCGAAGGGAAGAACCTCAGCTTCAACGACCGGTGCGCTGCCTTTGATTGGGTGAGAGTTTGAGCTGTGTGCTGGTGCAACATGAACAGCCAAGGGGAATGTCAATGGGGGACCGACAACTTACCAAGGCCTTTTGACTATTCAACACTGGTGCCTGAATGATGCCAGACATAATTTTTGCGACCTAGCGCCCGCCCATGGTCAGGTACCCGGAGGTGTACAGCAGGGACAGCACCCACGACGGGAGGCGCGGAGAACCGCGCGCAAGCAGATTCGAGTATCAAGCTAATTCTGCCTCTACAACTGAAGCGCAACTCCTTCGATCATTCAGGGGAGCTTGGCGCGTGCACATTCTCGACAACTGCTGCTTAGCATTTTCCATCATATCTCACATCGCGAGAACGCGGATAGGGGACCCATAAGAAATAGGTATATACACGCGTATACATATAGGTAACCGAAGGAAGTTTGGAAGACAAACTTCCGGCAATATGGACAAATGGAAAAGCCAAGATGGGAAGAACAACGGAAGAGGGGAGCACAAAATCACTTAAAGGTGAAACTAACGAAAAAAAATACATGACTTCAATAGATTTAAAAGATTTCAAAACGGGTGAGTTTAGCAAGGCTTTGAGAAACCAGTTTTCCGCATGTTCTGAATTCAGAGTATGATTGTTCTGCCTGTGGATGTTAGGACGGTCATGGGGATAGAGGTATATATGATGGTCAAATACCGGCGATCTATCAGGAACAAATATACCATCTGCATGCCGTGCTGAGGGTCCATCCTGGGTGGAGTCATTCTCGAAAGAAAACATATCTTTGGAATTTGTATTGCAGGAGGGAGAGAGAGAGAGAGAGAGAGAGAGTGAGCGAGGGAGACCTTGCAAAGAAATGGAAGCTGTGGAAGACAGAATAACGTATGCAGGGTACAGGAGGCAACAAGCTTTTCCTGATTTTTGGTGATGCGGGGCGTTTTTAGTGTCTGCAAAACCAGGCGCAGACTGGGCATGATACGAGAAATCTTTGGGACGAGGCTTGTGCTGAGCTGCCAATATCAGGTTGGCAGTGGCTGCATTGGTAGGCATTTCGAGAAAGTTGTATTTTGCCCACCTTGGCTTGATTCTTGATTGCAACCTCCACAACGACTGATGGTAAGGGGAACCACATAGATCGTAGCGTCCCTTAAGAGTTTCTAAATCATGGTAATGTAGCCAGACATATGATACTCGTTCTTGCGGAAAACATCCAGAAAGCACATGCTCTGGGACTCTGTATGACGGCGTGACGGCCTAAAATGGAGTGTCGATTTGCCCTGGACTTTCCAGATGCTCATTGTCTTCCAGCAACATAGCGTGGCAATAGAATCTCTCTAGTTTTAGCAGCTTGAATCGCCCAGGCCACGCTGTATTTCCCATCGAACAATGGCCCGCGCAGGCTGGAGCAGATCAGATGGGAAAGAAATTAGGGGCGGGACATTGCCGGATGGAAGCCAGTTCGGATTTTGATTTTTGTTACATGTCTGGAATGCTGCCCAATTTTCTTTTGAAGTTGCGCATGTGCATGTGGTGAGGGTGAAGCAATTCAAACGCCCAAATTCAACAATGGCCCGGTGCCTTTTTCTAGGGGCTTGGAGCAGTAGGAACTTTCGTAAGGTCATCACTTTCCGACATGGAACCTAAAATTGCCCAAGTCCAATCCATGTTGCCAGGGAAAAATGGACATGTAAACTTGTAACCTGTCCAAATGGAGCTTTCAATTGCCGACGTCTCAACTGCCAAAAGCGCTCCGAACCAGAGGTGTTTTGCACCTTTTGGCTTGGAAATGCGCTTCGCGCCATCACAGCGTGCACTTTTTTGACATCTCAACGTCCAAAAGTGCTCCGACGCGGAGGTGCTTTGTAGTTTTTTACTTCAAAATGTGCGTCGCGCCGCAATTATTGATCTCTCATCTGCCCAGATCCTACTTTTCGACCCTTCGGAGCCACAAAACATTGGAAAAACAGGGTTTCGCGACTTTCCTACCTTTTCGCGCACCTTCATCTTCTCTCTTCTGACTTTCTCCTGTCTGAGTTTCTCTCTTCTGTGGCTCTTCCCCTCTTGGCTTTTTCCATCTGTCCATGTTGTCGGAAGTTTGACTTTAAAATCCCTTCGACATATATATATATATATATATATATATTTTTTTTGATTTATTTACATGTTTTTCATTTATTTCTTTCTTTTGACGTTTCGAAGAAATATGGATCCCTAAAACCATTGTGTGAATATTAAATTTAATCTGTCTAATTATGGATCATATGGGGGTACCTCGACTTTCAGAAACTTCAATATATGTATTTACAACTACAATGTATAGTTATCAAGTGGGATGATAATCTATCATATCAACAATTTATCCCAATATAGTCCCACTTAATTAGAATCTATTGAAGCGTTTTACCGAAATAGTGAATTACATTGTTGGTGGAATTGTATGAATATATCAGCATTTTGTTCCAATGACTGTTGATATGTAAGAAGAAATTCGACATTGGTGGTTTCCATTTTTTCTGTGTGCGTGTGTATACTATCTTTTGCGTGTATATATATATATATATATATATTTGTACATATATTCATATATATTCATATAAAAATATATGCACTCTAATGTCTACTGTGCAAGAAGATTGCGTTAATCAAAAGACCTAAGGTAACATCATTCAATGAATATAAAGGAGTTCTTGGTGTTTTCAGATATCTTTGCTTTCCATCCCTGCCTGGGATGATGGAGGTCAGTGAAACTCGATGAAAACCACTGGCATGAAAACTGCAATGAATTATAAAGGACTTGATATAATAGTTGGCTTCATTGAACGGTTCAGCAGGAGCCTGGGAATCTTTAAAACAAAAACTCCTATTAAAAAACCGACCTTGAACTGTGTTTTGTGCGTTGTTTGATTGTTGTCCGGAACTATACTAGGGGTCTTGCCTGAATCTATGAGGAGTTGTTAATCTGTTGTTCTATCTATATATTTATGATGATTTTTTTTAACCAGCAAATGTTCCAGCCAGAGGGGATGACGCAAGGTTTTGGACACCGCTCACTTGTCTCTCAGGCTGTATAGTTTTGAACGAACATGTCCAAAAAACTTCAAGAAATCAACGTTTTTCATACTTTTTCATATTTTCATCCAGTTTTCCAAGGATTTTTCCAGGGTGTCCAGCCGTTGTTTCCCCGCAATTTGCTAATTTCGATCGAGAACCTCCAGATTTCGATTGGTCACCAGTGGCGCACCGGAGCTGTTGCGACGCTTAGGACGTACATCAAATACGACTACGAGCTGCCCCCCTTTTCGCTGCCAAAGGTGGTCCGCGTCAACGAATATCAGGGCCTGGAGACGTGCGCTGGGTGGGGGAAGGGATGATGAATTCGCCAGAATCCAATCGTTTCAAAAGCGATTCTGTTCATTCATTTTCCCATTGAAGTGGGTGGTTGATCCCCTCACATCAGACATGGTTGGTATTTGTTGTTTCGTTATCTCCCATGAGAAAACAGAAACATTCAGGTGTTTTTCAAGATTATGATGTGTTTTTCCCCATAAAAAATATGCCCAGAACAATCAGTCCGATCGGTTCATGTTGAATTTTGCTGGCGTCCCAAGTGCATCGCTGCCAGGTCCTTCACTCTCTTTCAGCTCAACCCTGAGTGAAGGGAAAAAATGTGCCGCGGGGAGCTGTTGGAGTCAACTGAGCGGAGAAACTTTCAGGCAAGCGTGGAGATCCAGGAGATATACAAGGACTCTATATCAGTCTATGTCTAATATAATATATCCATATTAATAATTATGTACATGTACACTTACAGTATACAGTATACAGTATACAGTATACAGTATACATATATTACATATTCAATATATGTTCAATATTGTTTAAATCAGTTCAACAGTCTTTTGGACTCATCGCACTACTTCATCCTGTCTCAGTTGTGTTACGTAATTGCCCTGGGATGGCTCCAGCCACGTCGGCGACATGTTTTTTGAATGTGAGAATATCGTCTATCTTAGAGTCTTGTTATGTAATTCCTCAAAAAGATCGAGAAAAAAGTCGATTCTCCACTAATCTCCTGAGATGGTTGGGTTTGCTTTCACTTTTTACAGGGATTATCTGAGTTGCATCAGGAACTGACAGAACATCTCTGGGCTGAGAGCGGCTTGTACAAACAGACCCAGGTGGTGCAGGTTTCGACTTGTTTTCGCCATGGTTCTAGTATTGTCACATATTGCCACATATTTGGGTCTGTTCAAGAATAGAATAGGGTACATCCCCCTAACTCCACTGCTTAGTCATCAGTACTCTTATTTGATTTCCATCAATGTCGATATGCAGATGTTCAGATCTCATTTTTATGGATCTAGGATGACGGTTTGGTTTGGTTTATGGACAAACCTTACAAACCCTACATATCAACAATTCGGACATGTTCACCATTTCTTTTCAAACCATGTTTTTTGAACATGTCCCGGACATGACATTGTCTGGTGGCCTCATGAAGAGATGGCGGGCGCCATGCCGGAAGGCGCCATTCCAGGTTGGCAGGTCGAAATCTGGAGGTCTCAACGGTATGTTCAAAATATGTCCAGAGATTGACAGTTGAAAGATGCTGAAATGCCATTGAGATTTGGGAACAATATGGAACAACTATTTCAATACTTTTCGATGGGTTCGAAAGCCAGGACTTTCGAGTTGAGATTTGGAAGAACCGATCAGCCTAGGTGGATGCATGCCAGAGGCCAGCCGCCATGGGCCGCCGTGGGCGGCCGGTGGCGCAACGAAACCAACTGGTGAAGGGGTAGCCTTTATGCTGACTTATCGACTCATCGTTGATTTTTTTTAATGGTGATATCAATGGGATATAGTATAGGGACTTATATGCCCATTGTAAGGATTCCCATTGTAGGATGGACGACCATAAAGGAAATACCATGTTTTGACCCTAGCTCATACAATATCTAAGCACATCTCGCCATGAACGGATTGATTGTGCCCCGCTGGTTTAGATAAATCTGCAGAGTTTACCATGCATTGCTTCCCGCAAGATTTTCCAACACAGAAAAACAAATCATTAGAGCATACTATGATTACTGTAAATCAATATGACATCTACTATTCATTGCTAAAATACCAATCATCTTGGTGAACCAAGATGTACAGGGGATATACCATGATATAACTCTAGTCAGCTGGGCCCCCAAAAACCAACAAACATAACATGACATAGTTAACTTGTTGGATGGGGCCCCAAAAACCAACAAACATACCTATAAGGTTTGGGGGCCCCTTCCTCCGAGGACCTCCCCATTCGATGCCATCCCCTTAGGCCCCGCGGCTGCTGCGCCAGCGTGGCGCAAACCTGCGACAGAGCTGCGAGCAGTGCGTGCAGAGCTCGGATTTCGGCATGGAGATGGTACCCCTTCGGTGTCATCCAACAAAAGCTGGGCAATCCCCTACGAATCCAGGTTTTTAATGGGAAAATCATCAGAAAATATGGGAGAATTCCCTATAAATGGCGGTTTCACTAGGAAAATCATATCCATAAGTTCTAGAGAATTTTTCCAGCCATGCGACTGATGACCAGAGGGTCACCAGCAAAAAAACATGGAACAGGTGATAGCACCAAGTACATTTTGTTGACGGATATGTTGATCAATATATTTTGCCTATGTGGAGCGTTTGGATATGACCAGATACCGTTGGATCCATGGACGCAGAAGATTTTGAATCGGCAGTAGTGTCACCTAACCCCCCTGAGCTGTTTAATCGGGGAGGTACCATTTGACTATCGGATTATAACTATCAGGCAGAACCTCACTTACTGCAATCAACTAGCTTTTATCAGTCTCGGGGTTGACGTTACCTCAAATCAGTAGGAACTGGAACTGAAGAATTGAATCCTAGGCTTAGGGTTGCCCCACCCAGATCTTGTCATGCATCAATACCTAGACAATCAGCATGGAAGTTCTACCACATACCACCACCCGGTTGTGGCTTTACCCTGAAAAGATGGCAGATTGAATGTCCCAACAACTATTCTAGTAAGAGTTCACTGTTCAATGAATTTTGAGACAGCCCCATTGGCAATTTATGGCACCCCATTGGGGTACCCGTAAGCAACACCAACGCCCCGCCTTTGCCTCCGCTCGCCAAGGCTCGCGAGTGGCAAGCTGAGACAGACTTCGAAAAGAAGTTCTTGAGCCTGGACACATGGTAGCCTGGCTCCAGCGCGGAGGTAGGGGGATGGTCTTGTTGTACCCATACGGGGGGGTTGGAAAAATCGGGGATCCCCAAGTCACCATGGTTGTTTCAACATACTAAGTTACCAGGTCATCACATGACTTGGATGTTGATTTGGGGTACAGGCAAAGCCCCAATGACTTAGGAAACCTCACAGATTCCGAATCAACTGAGAAACCGACAAAATGATTGTAATACTAATTTCGTCTTTCTTCGCCTTGGCCTTTTTGAGGTTGCGCCAAACCTTCATAACCGATAAGGGACAACCCTATACCGAGAATTACCCCATTTGTGATATCTCTGGGAGAACTGAAATCCTCACAACCGATAGGGGACGACCTTAATTTGTGTGTGGCATGAAGCTACTCAGAGGGGAGCCAGCCAGTTGGAGCTATGAAACCCATAGCTTCCCAACCACAAGATAGAACACATAGAATTTCGATGTTTCCCCGAAAATCCCAATGACTCCTTTTACCCTTTTACCCATGGGTTAAGAAAAAATGTGGATTATCATTACCATAGTGGGCTCTTGACTTTCAGGGTTTTACCAATTTGTTAAGAAATGTAGAAACCCAGCAATCCCCTCCCCCTATATTAGTTACACCCTCCATGAACCACGATGAATGTGGGGATGAAATCACATATTTGGGATCATTTGGGGATAATTTTAATCACCCATTCATGGTAATATTTCGATATATTTAGGATAGTTTACCGTTTAGGGCTGGACCTCAAGAAGAGCTTCTTGGAACCTCATTTGGGGATCGAAATCGAACTATAGGGAATTACTCCCCGGTCAGAATACATGGCTCTGAATCTTGAGTTGCGCCGGGGATAGATGGCTCAACTCCAGTTTGCAAACAGGTAGTTGCGCCACTCATGTGCCTGAAATTGAGCTGTTTTTTGCGATGTTCTGCGCTGGATCGCCCACACTTTTTTTTTCTCAACGTCAATCTGCCTTTGGGGGCATAGATGGCGCAAGTCCCACTCATTCGCCAAACTCAGGTTGAGAATGCCCACATAGATGGCGCAAGTCCTTCATGCCTCCCGACATCCCGCAAACGACCTAACCGAAAGATTCCACATAGATGGCGCATCTCCCTTAATCCTGAGAAAGAAATATGTCTCAAAAATCGGGCCTCTTTGCAAACGATTCCAAACCACATAGATGGCGCAATTCAGGAAAGGGCTTGATGATGAGGACATTCTGTTTGTAAAGTGTTTGCCAAAGCTAACCCCCCTTAGNTCCAAACCACATAGATGGCGCAATTCAGGAAAGGGCTTGATGATGAGGACATTCTGTTTGTAAAGTGTTTGCCAAAGCTAACCCCCCTTAGCCTGCTGACCCTCCACGTTTGGGACCCGCGCAGAAAGGGGCCTGGTGCTGAGGACGTTCTGTTTGTAAATACCATTTTTTCCTTTGAAAGGAGTCCTGAAAAAGAAACGGGTCCCGGGCTGCGCGTGCGCGCACCGCGCGCGCGGGCCAAAAAGGTGTTTAAAATGAAGCCTTTTTGGCGCGCGCGCGCGCACGCGG
Source organism: Symbiodinium sp. clade C Y103 (assembly GCA_003297045.1). Lineage (NCBI taxonomy): Eukaryota > Dinophyceae > Suessiales > Symbiodiniaceae > Cladocopium > Cladocopium sp. clade C. The sequence continues at coordinate 6,074 of BGPT01001244.1, read as the reverse complement.
CGCGCGGACCTGGATACCTAACTTTTTTTTTTGAGCAAAATTGGTCATCCAATCTGTGCAATTTGGGGACGATTTTTTTCTCAATTGGAGCGTTAAAACGCACCACATAGATGGCGCAACTCATTTTAGGGTCATCCCAAATTAGCGCCGTTTTCTTTCTCACCCCGCTGCGCCATCTTATGGGTATTTGGTTTTTTGAGTTGAGCCATCTATTTTGACTCCGGTGTAGCTAACTGGACTAACCAACTACATCAGTCGAGCTCCATTAACAATTTAAGACATTTTAAGACTAGGAATCTGACCCCAAAATAAACTGGCAGATTGACCAAATTGGAATCGAATTGGACAATTCACTCACCAATTAGGCATGGGTCAAGGTTTTGGTGCGACCAGACTTGAGTCTTTGATCGCTGGCCTTGCTGTTTCTGTTTCAACTGAGTCATTCTTTTGTTGGGGGTTATGAGTCAAAGTGGTTTCTCCCCCAAAGTTGATGGTTTAGTCAAAGTCTATACACTGTAATCAAAAGAATGAGCATCAAAGCCCATCGAAAACCCTTCTATCACCATTGTATCACCTTTATATTACAACTAGATCCCAATAAATCCCCATTAAATCCCACTAAATCCCATTAAGTCCCATCAGATCCCATTGAAATCCCATTGAAATCCCATTGAAATCCCATTGAAATCCCATTGAAATCCCACAAAAAGCACATGTTGTCGCACCAAGGATCAGAGTCTTTGATGGTGAGTAGGAAGCTCAGCTCGGATGACGATTTGTGGATTCGCTGGTGGATCCACAAGGGACGTTCCTGATTTGAAAGGAGAGTATCTCAGGCATTTGAACATACAGATTTAGTTTATATTATATATATATATATATACATGTATAATATGGAGATGTCATATTACTTATACTTGTATTCATATCATATCATATCATATCATGTCATATCATATCATATCATATCATGTATATGTATATATACATATTATCACATATATGATCAAATAATATGTATATATGTATATATATTCTTATCACATTTGTATATATATATATACAATTACATACCTATTTGTGTTATGTATATATATATATACATTTATTTACTCATAAATTTATAATGTTATTGCATATGTGTATATACATATGTGCATATATATATATATATATACACATGCATATTTGGGACACATATATATATAGACATACATAGCATATACATACTTCATATATATATATATATATAGATATATATACACATATATATATATATACATACAGATGCATATACATATATACATATACGTAATAAACATCAATAAACACACATACATTCATATACACATCACACTCCTGAAATCAATGATAGACATATGCACCAAATAGAAATATGTGATAGACATATCCTTGACACAACTTAGGCAACACACCTCTCCATGTCCTTGCGCGTTGGGCGGAACCGGACGAGGCCTTTGGCAAGTCTTCGTCCCAAGGACGAGGAGAACAGTTCGGCGACGATGCCGGAGGAGGTGACGGCCACTGATTTTGGGTGATTCGATCAACACCCATCAAGGATGGCCCTTTAAAAGAACATGGGTGATTATATATTATCCTTTGTATTATCCTTTTTATATAATATATATTATTATCATTCTGGATGATTTTTTTGATAGATGATTATGTGTGATCACATATCAATATCAATATCAATATATATATATATATCATTTTAGGTGTATAGATATATATGTATATATACACACCCAATAATTGTTTTATACGTACACAAACAACGAATCGTAACTTCAGGTGGAAGCGGTGGGTGCAACTGACGATGGAGGCTCCGTGGTCCGTTTGTTGGGCGGTGGACTTCGGGAAGGGCCCAGAAAGCCCAGCTTTTTTGCTCTTCCCAAATTAGGAAATTGGGAAATCAGCGATTTCCCCGAAGAATGCCAGGGTTCTTTGATTATATTGATTGATTTCACGCGCCATTTCGGGAGAAGTTGTTTCCCTGATTGTTCCAAGAACGCAACACCCTACCTCCTGTCATCAAACAATGGCAACGGAAAATCCACCATTGATAGATATTTTTTTTTCCATGAAAACCTCCACGTGTGATCATTTCTGAGGGGTGTCCCATTGCCATGTTTGATTACCGAAGGGTATTCAGAACTTCAAACAGCCTGGGCCACACTCGTGGTGATTGCGTGGGGCGTCTTGGAGCAGGCTTTTGCCAGAAAGTCTTCATGGGTTGTCCGCCGGTCAATCTTTGAAGATCAGGTGGATATCTATAAGAACATGGATACTACCCTCCAACTATATGTATAGGCGAAGACTCGAGGTTTTCCAATGAACATGATGTGCAAATGGATGCGTTTCCATATCAGTGTGAATTTGCTGGCGGGTAACAATAAATCATTCACTGAATTACCCTCTGGTAAACTAACATAGCTATTGAAAATGGCCATAGAAATCGTGGATTTTCCCATTAAAAACTGGTGATTTTCAATTATAGTTATGTTAGTTTACCAGAGGGTACCAACAATTTCAGAGTTTTTCAGACGACATGTGGGATCCTCCGTGACTTTCGAAACCGACCCCAGCCGTGACCTTGCAGATGGAGCTGCAAAAAGGTTGGGATCTCAGAGAAATTGAACAAGACGTCTATCGATCGGTATCCAAAGGTTGACAATCATTACAATCAAGTTCGTTAAGTCTGTCGGATGGTCAATGATGGTCATGAATTCTCGAATCTGATATATTGATGATATACTGATGATTATTGATGAGTATTGATGTATATTGTCTAGATTTGTCCAGTGGTTCAATAAGAATATTTTGATCGCAATGGGTGACTCAAAAAAGTTGCCCATGAGATGCCGCTGATTTTTTACACGTGCAGGGAGGAAGCCACGGAGGAGACAAAGGAAGAAAGCAAAGAGAAGCCCAAGGCGAGAGATTGGATGAGATTGGTATGGGTTTGTCTGAAAAATTGGTGGAAAACCTCTAAATCCATTGGTTAATCCTCATTATCCCCATTAAGTAAATTGCTATAATTGCGGGGGTATGCCCTATTCAGACAAACCCGTATGGGTCAACGTAGATTCAACGAATATTGAAGTGCAGAAGAAGTGATTGCTATTTTATGATATGTTATGATGTTCTCCATCAGCAGGCAATGACAGCTTGTCTCAACATCAACGTTGAATTGTAGTGTACTTGTGGTCCCTATTGGGGAAGATGATTTCAAGTGAACAAATGAATGCAAATGTTCAAATGACTCATATTTTGGTTGGGATGATAGCAAGCTCAAATTCACCCACGAACCGAAGTTCGCATCTCCCCACATTCTCCCAGACTCCCAGAACTGTTAGTCAAGCAGAATTATCCCCAGCATTTTGATGGTGAAAAAAAATGGGGGGTTTCCAAAAATGGAGGACCTTCACTTAAAAGCCATCAGCTTCACTGGTTTCGGCGAAACTTGGATGGTTGTGATCCCCCGGTGGCTTAAGAAATCACATGCTCTTCGCATACCCATAGGGAAAACATTCGCTGCTAATCAGTCCTCAAGTTGGGACGAGTAATTTATGGCTACCCTATTGCCATGGTCTATACTTGGATCAAATACCGATTTTCCAATTCATAGGGGGTTATATACACATATCATACTATATATATTATATTATAGTATAGTATATTATATTATATTATATTATATTATATTATATTAGATATATAACTATATTATATTATATCATGTCATATTATATTATATTTTACATTATATTATATTTTATATTATATATTATTTTATATTAGTATATTAGTATATTACATATTTTATTATATATTATATATTATACTACATATTATATATTATATTATATATTCTATATTATATATTATATTATATTTCATTATATATTATTAATATAATATATTATATATTATATATTATCTATTATATATAATATAATATATGTTGTATAGTATATATTATATTATATCATATTATGTTTTATTATATCATATTATATTATATTATATCGTACTACGTTATATTGTATTGTATTACTATATATATATATATCCTTTGTTAGGATTCCCCATGTGTATGGGATGGATGACCATCCCACCAAAAAATCCCAGGCAGCCCATGACCAACCATCGCACCGACCCGCCAGGTGCTTCCTCGCTTCGCCAAGTACAAGCGCCTCAAGGAGGTCACGGACATGTTGGGCATGAAATCCGCTGACAGCGGTGGATTTCATGGGATATTTCGTGGGGAAACCAAACATCAAAATAGGGAATTTTGTGATTGTTTATTGACTTTATTGATTTTCAATATTCAAACTAACTAGTTTATTGTTTTTGCAAATGATTTTAAGGTGGCCTATCACATGATACAACCTTTAAATGGGGGTTGACACCCCAGTAAGGGCAAATTTCTTTCGATTGAACATGATGATAGCCCAGTGCATGGCATGGGGTATCCCAAGGGTATTTCGAATGTCTTGCTCCAATGGTTTCAAAGCGTGTTTTGAGCATTTTCCAGGTTCCGTGCTCCAACATGGCACGATTATCAGCATTCAGTCTACGTTTTTCTGATTTATTGTAGTCCTTTGAAATTGCTACATTCAGAACCACATACCTATTTTTGCTGGTTGCTAGTTTTTTGTAACTACGACATACTGCGGCCATGTTTTATAACTAATATACCTATCTATATCTACTATGTTTCCATTTGTGTTGCTTCAACCAGAATCATAATCTCTTATACAACTTCACTGATCGAAGGAAGTTTAGAAGTCAAACTTACGACAACATGGACAGATGGCAAAGCAGAGATGGGAAGAGGCACAGAAGAGAGAAGATCAGACAGGAGAAAGCCAGAAGAAAGAAGATCCAGGTGCGTGAAAAGGTAGGAAAGTTGCGAACCACTGTGTTTTCAATGTTTTGTGGCTCCGGAGGGTCGAAAAGTAGGCTCCCTCAAGCGGCGGGTGCGGAGCCATTTGGGGAGATGAGAGATCAAAAATTGTACGCCGTTGTGGCACGAAGTACATTTTGAAGTAAAAATCGCACAACACACTTCAGCATTGGATCACTTTTGGAAGATGAGATATCGAAAAAGTGCATGGGGCTGTGGCGCGAAGCACATGTGGGAGCCCAAATGCTCAAAACCGAAGCTTGAGTTGAAAGCTGAAAAACGAAGCTTTTCTGCGAGACTCCTTCCACTTTCCAAGTTCACAACATCAAAAACGACAAACTAACTTCTGCGAGACTTCCTCAATTTTTGAAGGTGACGCCCCCAAAAACGCAGCAATTCTGCGAGGCTTCGTCCAAAAAATGGAAAGTTGAGTGTGCAGCTGCCGGCCTCGTACCCATAGTGCGCTTTGCGATTTTTGCATTCAATCTGTCTAAAGCATTGCACTTGCCACGAAAAAGTGAGTCCTGGTCATACGAAGCGCTGCACCTGTTACGCAAAATCATCTTAGCAAAACCTGAAGATCTGATACTCCAAAAGGATCAAAAGGCAACCCCTCTCAGGAAATCCGCGCCCTGACCTCTTAACATGTTTGATTGAGATGTCTCTTGCACTGCGTTTGCCACGCGAAAGGCATCTTTCCAGATCCTCTCCAAGTGTCCCACGCCCACCATCGTTTTTGCATGTTTTTGCAATTGCTGCAAAACCCACACGTCCAGCTCACTCTGGCAAGGTGCAGAATCCTTTGCGCCTGCCACGCAAAACCACATCCAAGCATCAAAAAGTGGTCCGAGACCCGCAGCCTTTTAGCACTTTTGACCTGCGAACGTGCTTCGTGCCACAACGGCGTGCACTTTTTGGACATCCCAACTTCCAAAGGTGGTCCGACAATGGTGTGTAATTCCCCACATCTTTGTGTGGGGTTGTTGTTTTTTGTTGTGTACCCGTCGCCGGTCCGCCTCCGTCCGTCCGAGCCCGCGCCGCCCCCACAACTTACTCACACACAACTTACTCACACACAACTTACTCACACACAACTTACTCACACACAACTTACTCACACACAACTTACTCACACACAACT
>BGPT01001243.1:163822-181021 GCA_003297045.1 Symbiodinium sp. clade C Y103 | reverse complement strand
AAATGGAAATCATCAATCGTCTCTTTCCAATCCACAACCATATTGAAGACCCCACCACGGGTGAAATCTAAACAAGACTGCAGATCCATTGCGCAAGACAATCCTCGAACTTTGCTGGAAACAGTTTACCCCTGGTAGGTGTTCGAGCCAAACTCCATAGTTAAATCAATGTTCAATGTTCTTAATCCATATTCCTCTGGGGGATCCATATCTTTTGATTCATATTCATGTGGTTTTGAAGATACTTCCCTCAAAACTCGGTTCAACCAACTCTCCAGCCCTGGTCCCGGCCTTTACCGGACAAGGCGCCAAAGTGACGCGGTTGCAGCTCCAAGGTCTGAGCGCTGCCCAGGGTAATGGTGAAAGCAGTACTGAAATGGCAATGGAAAAACAAATATTCTGTCCATTTCAGGATGATTATTTTGCCAAAAAAATGTTAAAATACGCATGGTTCTGTCGGAACTAGGTTGAATCATGGTAACATGTAAGATGAGGTTACATTGTCAAAAGCTTTTGATTCTGCTTTAACTAATTCCTGCACATTGGATTCATGGGATTTCACAACATCATCCTTCGATCCCAAATCTCCAGTAGGTCTGCACGCCTTGTCGATTTCTTTCAATGAATAATTGTAGTTGCCCAGCAAATAGTCCACCTCGCAAAATTGCTGGTCTATGACAGAGTCCCCAAACAGAAGCAACTCTTCGAGTCAAGATAGCTCTGGAGCAGGATTCTTTTGCTCTGCCAGCTGCTTTGGCCATGATTCTACGAGTTCCATGGCTACATGCTACTTCCAAGAAAGACCAAACTCATAGTGATGACTTCCGACCTGATGTTGCATTGTGCATTATTTTGTCATCTCAAACACAACTAGTTCACGGAATTTTGGTCACTGCACAGCAAGCTGCACAAGGCCCGCACTGTAGCTAAGCGGTTCCAAGCTTCAGCCCAAGAGGGCTCTAGAGTCGCTGCATGTAGGAAGCCTCATCTTGTGAGGGGATTTATTGCATTGCCTTCAAAATCAGAAAAAATCATGCAAAAAGGAATGAACGATGGGTTCACCCACACGCAGAAAACACTCAGAACATGGCTTCTCCGTGAGTCGTATTGATTCGTACCATCTAGCACACCCAACACAGCAGCCTCCAAAGCAACGGGCCAAGACACATTGCTTGGCTAATTCCAGGTCACCCTCATCCATTAGGTTGGAGCCCTCCGACAACAACGTCATGGCCACCGGGTTCTCATGGAAGTACCATGTCTGCCACCTGCATCACCAGGGCTTCTTGTTTGAAAATGTTGGGGAAACCCACTGATTCCCGGGTGGAAAACGCTTCATCTTCCCCATTGAAATGGCAATTTCATGGTATCTCCAATTTTTCAATTTCGGACAAACCCAGCAAAACATGGAAAAAAAAACATGAGAACTGCTGTCTCCGTTGCTCTATCCTGCAACTTGCCTTCACCATGTCGAAACAGATACCAACATAGTTGTCTGAAAATGGGATGTATAGTACCCCACAAATGCACAAATTTGAATAGGGAAAATGAAGGAAAATGATGATTGTCATTGATGGTTGACATTGATATACATTGATTCACCCATGGATTTAGGAGGTGCCCATTTTCAAACAAACCCATCTGTTCCAACTCTAAGGCTGAGACAACAGCCGCTCCAAATGCCATGCACGAGATGAGTCTGCAGAGGCTAACTCATCCAACAAACGCTCGGACGCTTCAGCCTCAATTGGGAAGTAGATGGAAGTAGAAAGGACTGCAGTAAGTTATAGGTATAAAAAAGGGGGAAATCAATGTACATCGTACGCAGATTAAGTATGGTAAATTTGTTCATGTGAAGAAGAAGTCTGATAATCGACTACAGAGCATGTACAAGAAGCAGAAGGCCTTTGGTAGCTTCACTTGGCACTCAGCAGCACAGTTTTTGTGTGCAAAATTGACGATGTGGCTGGTACCAACATCTCCAGTCACATTTGGAGTTCAAGCAGGAAGGGTATGGCCTGATCCAGCGTGGTCCGCAGCGATCCGACCAGTCTTGAGAGCTCCTTCGGATTGGTCTCCGGTGACTTGAAATTGGGACATTCCGCGCACTGCATATGATGTTAGTGACCAGCAAGGAATGGCGGGCCACTGCCCAGAAAAAATGAATGTCCTTCATCGGCGCACCCACACGGGTCTCGCGCGTGGAGGTGGTAGTGATCCTGGTCCTTAGACAAGCAGCGCAGCCAATCTGTTGGACAAATTGACTATCACAATGGAGATTATGAAGGTGCAAATCACAATGATAACGGCAGGGGGATCCCGCAGGGTATCTCAAGTGAATCGGTTTCAGTTGCACGAATCTACAGTCAAATCATTTCAGGTCGAATTGAATTCGACAGCTTCGGCTATCAGTCAACAATACCACTAATACTGACCTGTTATTGTTGCAGCAGCTGCAAAAGAGCCATCGTCCTTTTCCACCCATGGGCGCACAAGACTTCCTCCTCTATGTCAATCGATGTCCTTGGTGCAGGATGTGCAGGCGTATAGCAGGTCCAAAAAATGTATAAATCTTCCATAATGATGTCATCAGCTTATCATGATGGAATCTCAGATCATATTCCACAATGCCATGATTCAGATCATCTGAATGATAATAGAACAATTTGATACAATTTGTACATGATGATATCATGATATCTTGATATCACTTACTATTTTGGAATTATGCCATTGTTATCCATTATTACTGTGAGAATCTGTGAGATATGTCGTCTGGCCCTGGCCTTGGTGGCCGCCCTACGATCTGTTCTGAGGCGCCGGGAGATCTCCGCCGCAGCCAAGGCCTGTGAGGCGTATCGTCGCAGCTGCCGGGAGGGACTGGAGGCCAGCCTTGGTGCGGAATTTTCTCAAACAACAGGAAGTTGTTGCATGACGTTCGGAAAATGCTACAAGATGTTATAAGATGTTACAAGTTGCTTGCCGTTGGAACATCTTCATCACATCTAAGGATGAAGATCGCATGTTTGTATTCCGTGCACAGATGTTTGTCAAACGATTTTCGGGGCTCGGTGGTAGGATGTGGAGGACATCTGCACCCAAAAGGCAAACTTCCGCTTCAGCACTGCAGCATAAGCTGCTTGGAGATTGTGTCACTTCTTCAATTTGCAATGCACTTGCGCTTCAAACAAGAAAGAACTACATGCCAACTGCATATACCTTTTACTACCTTGCGATTTGAAATTGGTAGACAGATTGTTTCAAGAACAAGTTGGTGGATATACAGAGCCATGTCAAAATACCCATTGCAAACAAAGGAACTTACAGAAACTTGCCAAGTTAGAAGCCCCGGACCAGACCAAAACTAATCAATCGGACTGACCCTGGAGACAGAAGTGCCGGGAGCCCCAACATGTTCAGCACTGATTTGCGCTGATCTGCAGCCTATTGCGCTCGCCAATTCAGAATTCAAATTTAGCTTCAAAACTCTCCATCACTGCTAACTTGCTTGGTGCGACTCTGACATATTCACTGAGAAAGCCAAGGCTGAGAAAGCCAAGGCTTTGAAAGCTTTCTGTATATTGCAATTGTATAGTCTTCAAGGTGGGAGATCAATAACTATACTATAGCCCAAGCATGCCCAAACATTGCTGGAAAAAAAAACGATCAATGCATGATTCACGCGGATTGCCAATCAGATCGGCGATCTCGGTCCTTCCGAGTGGTTGCATGTATCCCAGGTGATACAAGATCTCCTCCAAATCACTGGACAAAACCCATTGTGTTTTGGTACATTTTTGTGCCGTAAACCGGTCCTCAGGTGGCAAGTTCAGCTTGCCAAGAACTTCGATGGCGCAACGCTTGACGCTCAGCTGAACATCATCCAAGGCCGTCTGGGTCACCTGAGCGTTTTCAAAAACATCCATAAACATCTTGGTTTCACCCGTCCATAGCGTTTCACCCGTCCTCTCATGTTTTATCAACTGGGGGTCGATGATCTCTGGTAGTTGCAAATGGAAAAGTCTTGAACCTTAATTGCCGAAACAACATGAAACAACTGCTTTATTGGAGGATGCTGGCTGTCTCTTATTAGCGCATACCAGCGCTGTCTTGAATATCCCAACTGGTGGAGCGCGGATTTTACTGTCTCACCGGGACACTTCTTTGAGGATCCTCTCCTGCCATTTGGACCTGCTGGGGTGACTGGGGGCTGATATTGCACACTCGCTGAGCCACTGGCCCTTGATCGCATGAACAAATCCTGTGCTTTTGGTTGACATTGAGCATCGACACAGGGCAACAAAGGCACCTCTGTTCTTGATGAGCCAGGCCACCCAATGCACGGATCTCAGGATGACAGGTGTATGCCCACGGGAGCAATAAGGACTGCTTATGCATGCAGAAACGACCCCTTCCTGGAAAATAGTTCCAACATGCTCCAACATGTTTCAGCAACCAAGCGCCACCTAGAGTAAGTGGTTCCAGAGCTTCAATGCTCCCTTCAGCTATTCTCATGTGCTCCACCCTGTGCTGGCCCCCTAGATGTAACGTAAAAGTTCAGCCGCATGTGCTTCAAGCAGCGGTTGTCAAAAAGATTTGTTTGCAGGCTGCAGAGTACCACTGCATAGCACCAATAGTTCTTACCAGATCTTACAAGCAAATGGAGGCAAGCTACACATTCTTCTCGTACGTTCCTGGCGTCAGGGAAGGCAAGCAGCAAGCAAGAATCGTTGCATGAACATCAGCCGTAGGTGGCGTATCCAAAACATGACAAGACAAACAAATCAAACAAAACTGATTTCCTTGTTTCCTTGTTTCTCAGTGTTTCTCGGTGTTTCTCCGAGAGAATTCATTATACTAATGCATCATGACTTACGACTGGCGCCTTAGAGGGAGTATATGGAAATGTGCTGTTTGCGATGGCAGCATCTTGGCATCTTGAAAGATCCAAAATCTTTAAGTTTACCAAAAGTAAATGCAAATCCATCTTGACTGACAGCTATGCCTTCCCATTTGACATATTTAACTTCAGATTTGTTTTCACTGGAGCCACTTCCAGTTCCATCCCAAAGCTCCAGAATCTTCCGTTCCTCCCCGCGGCCTTTCTTCACATCTGGCCTCCCTGAGCAGTGCTTCAACCAGAAGTCCACGGGCAGTTTTCGGTGCCTCGCTGCAATGTATTTAGGAGTATAGGAGGTGCAATGTCTTTGTATCATATCAGGTTATGCAATGTCATGTACATAAGGTACACATACATTGTTGAACGTGTGGTCAATTTAAGATGTAGTGGTTGAATGTCATGTACACGTACCTGCGAAACACTGCAATGTCTACACTCCAGCTGTGACCATTGCCCTTGAAGTGGGACATGCCTAGCAACATACATTGGGTTGGCCAACGACAGGGTGAAAAATGACCGGCTTCTCAGGGCCCACCTGCCCTCCTTGATTGAAATACATGGCCACGCCAGCTGCAGTTGCTTCTTTGGTGGCAAAGCATTCGTAGCTCAGCAGCTTCACCAGAGCATCCTTGGAACTCCAATAATAGGACTACTGCACTCCCCTTTTTTGCTATGCAGGACGAGTTGGTAGTAATTAAAGACTTGGGAATACCCCCGAACCAGCCTCTTTTATCAAACAACACCNAGGACTACTGCACTCCCCTTTTTTGCTATGCAGGACGAGTTGGTAGTAATTAAAGACTTGGGAATACCCCCGAACCAGCCTCTTTTATCAAACAACACCTTAAAAGAAAGACCGCGAATTAAAAGATCTGTATCCTAAACTTGAAACAATTGTTGAAAGTAGAGGCTGGAGAGATTTTCTCATCCCATTCCNCAACACCTTAAAAGAAAGACCGCGAATTAAAAGATCTGTATCCTAAACTTGAAACAATTGTTGAAAGTAGAGGCTGGAGAGATTTTCTCATCCCATTCCACGTCCCCTACCTTTTCGCATTAGCGGAGGCTCAACACGACTTTCAGCCGATCCTGAGGCGTCCAGCTAATGGGAGAGGAGATGGAAAGAAAAAGGCCATCTCCTAATAGGCAAACAATTACGGGATGTTCGCCCATTTACGTTTTTGACCCTTTCGAGACGGGGCATCTGCTGGGTTGGCCTTTGTATTCACATAGGCTAGGACCAATAGAAAATTCCCAGCAAGCTGCAGTGCAGCAATACGTCGACAAACACTCCTAAGGTGGCGAGAGGAGGTCCGTCCTTTATTCAAAATGTGTAAACTAACCATGGAATCAACCAGGTGAAGGATTCGACGCCCCGGTTTCTTTAACCTGAAAAGATGCCAGCGAAGGCTGGTTTCTACGGCTCGGAGCTCGAGCTTGTTTATGTGCTCCTTGGGAGAATTACCCTGGGCTCTCCACGACCATCCACAAATGGTCTTCCATTTCCATAGCCTCGGATTTAGGGAATTCCGAAGGCGGTGAGTTTTTGGCAGGGGCTCCTGCGAGCTGGAAATTAACACATCGGTGCCCTTAGGAGAAACCAAGTGACATAGCTTGGAGACTAGTCGCTCTTGGTCCTCCTGGGTCTGTGAAACAGCCACGAAGGCTGCAGGTCGCCGAAAGCTTTCACGTAGGAGCAGGCTCGTAACTTCTGAAGAATTGCCAGGCTTAAGTCTGTCCATGATAGAGAATACACTCTGAACAGGGATCAGACCTAGAACAAGTGTGTTTCCTCGATTTTCGACTGATTGGTGAGGTTGCACGGTTCTATTTCCTAGAAGGGTCATGCGGATATCTTCAGTGTCTTGTGGAAAGCTGTTCCGGTAGCCCTTGCCTTTACATTGGAGGGTAAAATGCATTGGAAAGCCCAGCATCAGCTCCTTTTCTTCAACCTCCAACATACGCCAACCTTTACGACTATGAATGACTCCATTGGAGTATGAATATTGATAAGGAGGGAAACGGAAACGATCCAACGTCCATCGTTCCTTATCCTCCTGCGTGGCTGTTTCAAGTCCAGCAGGACGAAAGCGAGGTTGCTTCATTGGCTGAGCTGTGGTGAAAGTCAAAAACTTACCCTCCTGATTGGCTGGAGACCATCCCGGCTTTAGGAAATCCTTGAACTGGGCATCATAATGAAATCTGATTTCACCCCAATCTGACGATTGGGAGGAGGAGGGAGGAAAGATTTCAACATTTTCCTTTGAGGGGATGGTCCAATTGAACCACCACAGTCTAGGCCTCCGACATGGAGACAAAAACTTGGCATCAACCTTGTAGGGTAATACCCCAGAAGACTTGGTGTAGATAGCTCGGTCGTCGGCCGACATGCTTGCCACGCTTTCCATTAGGAAAAGCATGGACACCAAGTGAAAAAATCCTTGACCTCCTTTTTTATCTGGTCAAAGGCCTTGTGAAGGCTTGACCTTGGGTCCTCTGATGCACCCTTTTTAGCTGCATTCAGACCCGAGACCCCTTGACAAGGAGGACCGCCAGCAACCAACACTGCGCGACAATTGGGGTATTTGGCACCCCATGCTCGAATATCTGCGGCAGAGATGGCATTAACATCCGTACAAAAAGTGCATGAAGGGAAGTGGCTTTCCACCACTCGAGAAGCCTTTTCGTCCTTTTCGACAGCAACATAACCTGCCAAAGGAACTTTGAGGTTCTCCAAAGCTACTCTCAGTGCCCCAATTCCATCAAATAGGGATATTACAAGGAGACCCTGTTCATTGAAGCTTTCGAACGAATCTCCTCTACCTGATGCCCTACTAACTTTGACACCCCAGTCAGTCAAACCTTCAGAGGCGGTGAGCCCGCCTCCAGTTTCTGAAGCGTCACTAGCCGTGACTGTGGGATTTATGGGCAAGCGAAAATTCATATAGGAGAAGGGCGACAGAAAAAATGCCGCGACCAGTTCCTCCTGGACCCGGCAGGGGAGAGGCAGCCATTGCTTGTCATCACGGAAGGAGACTATGAAAGTCCATACCTCATTTAAGATGGACATCAAAGGCCTCCTAAAGGAGAATATATAAACCAGGCCTCCTACCAACATTTGCATTTGCTTCCTGCTAACCTTTCGAGATCGCAGGACGTGGTTCAAGGAGGCCAGGTATTTTACGATTTTATCCCCCTTTGAGGAGCAAATACCCTTGTCACCGTCAATCCATGCTCCTTGCATTTCGGCCGCTGACGCTGCTTCAACTGCTTTCTTTGTGTTCCGAGGCACCGAAAAAGTTTTGTAAGTTTCTTGAAGGAGACCAATCAAGGAGGGCTCATTTGCCTGGAGAATTCCCTTGGAACGGACCGAGAGCAAGTCAAAATTGTCCAAGTAAGTCCGAAAATAAAAGGGGGCATTGGGGAATTCCCTATCCCTCCTGATCTCCTGCGAACTACTCACTTGGTTTTGAAATGCCTGAATTACTAACCTCCTGTGCAAGTGCTGGGCCACTGCAACACTATTGATGTAACCCATTGGCAACACCTTGCTAAAGAGGACATATTCCTCATTTTTGGAATTAGGAGGTTTCATGGCGTTGGGANACTGCAACACTATTGATGTAACCCATTGGCAACACCTTGCTAAAGAGGACATATTCCTCATTTTTGGAATTAGGAGGTTTCATGGCGTTGGGAATCGGTCTTGAAAAAGCGAAGAAAGGTTTCCAGGAGGAAGGAATCCCAATAATATAAAACATCGCACGGATGTCTTCTGATGAAATGATGAGGTTCTCATGTGGACGAAGTTCCAACTGGAACATCTGAGAGAGAACCGGGAGCGTGGCCAAATCTCCTCCTAGGGCCAAAAAATTTTCATTTATTGGCCGAAAATCCATTATCAACCTAAGGATGGGATGTCCATCCTCGCTTACTTCATTTTTGGGGACCCCGAAAATTCCTCCCAAAATGGGTTGATTATCCACCCTGAAAACTTCAGACAGCGGCATGATACCACACACGCCGCGGTCTACCAAACCCTTACAAACATCTTCCCAATTATCAGGGGGGACCATACATTTGGGGGGTTTTACCCAGACCCTGTCACATTCGGCTTTCAGCCAATTGTGGGGGTGCAAAAGAAANCACAGACCCTGTCACATTCGGCTTTTAGCCAATTGTGGGGGTGCAAAAGAAAATCCTTGAAACCATCTTCGCAGATTTCCCACGAAGGAACGATACCAGCTACCCCTCTTTGGGGGAGACTATCCCTAATATTCTCCCACCTCACAGACTGAGCTACATGCACTTCTTCCCCATAGGAATTGATCCATCTTTGACGGAGTAAATCCTGGGGATTGAAACTGGCGGCGTCAAGACCTTTCCAAGATTCCAACAGGGTTAGCCCCTTTTGGATTTCCTCCAACAGCATCCCCTGCTTGGAACTAGGAGGGCCGTCACCCAGCCTGAAACTCTGGCACACAAGCCAGTTCAAACCTCGAATTGCCCCTTCTTCNTTCCTCCAACAGCATCCCCTGCTTGGAACTAGGAGGGCCGTCACCCAGCCTGAAACTCTGGCACACAAGCCAGTTCAAACCTCGAATTGCCCCTTCTTCCCATTTTTCAATCAACTCACACCCGTATCCCAAACGGACCCGGGGCAAGGGGAGAGGAAAGATCCCCTCCATAGCCGCGTCCCGCACAGCAGTGGACTTTTTGGCATTGAGGAAGAGGGGGATGAATTTAAAGACTTCGTGGATGAGGGTTAACAACCCTTTTTCCTGAAAACCCAGCCGAGCCCCTTCAGCACTAGCTTCAGCAGCCGCACGCTCCGCCGGCGCTGCGCCATGGCTTGAGGGCCCAAAATGGCCAGGAAACCTATCAGGATAGAGGCCACCCCGGGCCGACTCNAGCTTCAGCAGCCGCACGCTCCGCCGGCGCTGCGCCATGGCTTGAGGGCCCAAAATGGCCAGGAAACCTATCAGGATAGAGGCCACCCCGGGCCGACTCTGTCTGGGCACCCTGCCCCTGGGTTGAACCGTACAGGCTCGCTTTTTGCTGGCATTCAACCAGAAGCTGTTCCACAGCTGACTCTACATCCTCGTCCAAGAGAAATTTGCCAGGAGGTGGAGTAAGAGGGGCCATCCCATGCGTCCCAACCTCCTCTGCTTGCAAAGGACCACGTTCCTCGGAAGAGATTCGATTAACATCTCTCCTCCTTAATCTCTCGATTGAGGAGGGTTCTACGGAGTTGCCGCTGTCATCAGACAGGCAAATCCCAGGAGGCTGGCAGGCCTTCCTTTTATGATTCAAGGAAGAAGGGGCAGTTGGAGCTTTCCTGCCCTCAACGGGTTCAACCGCTACAGAAGAATCGTCAGAACTCACCACATCGAAAATCTCATTCAAATCAACCGCATGAAATTCTCTAGGAGAACCTAGATTGGGCGTGGGAGATTTATCTGAACCCGACACCCAACCAAAGTCCTCCTGAAGTCGGGACCCTGAGCTCTGGGAGTTACCCAGGTCCCCAAGAGAAAACCCTTGCAAGGGAGATAACTCTTTCATCCAAGAAGTCGTGTCATCCACAACAAAGGAGGGACAGGGGACCCACGAAGGAGAGCCCTGTCCGCTCTCCTGCGGCCAGTGGGAATTGAAATCCCCCGACTCCTCCTCACTAAAATTCCTCAACCCAAAAAAGGTTGAAAGCGGCACCTGCCCGATAGGAGATCGACCATGAAGCTCAAGAGCAACCTCCTCTCTACTGCGCAGGTGCACCCCCAACTGCCTGTCCCTATCTAACGGACCAGGTCGCTCGTCTGTTCTGCCTAACATCTCGACACAACTTCTCTGACAATTAATCCCTAACAAGGGAACCCGGTCAACTGAAACTAGACAGAACAAAAGTGAGATCCCACAGATAATATTCGGAAGGCTACCAACCGGTTTGAGAAACATAAACGCCTTCCAGGTGTTCCCTCCTTAACCACGTTTAAGGATCAGAGAAGGAGGGAAATACCTAAATCTCTAAACGCTGTGGGATTCAAAGGGAGGAAACTCAGGTAATTTATCCAAGTTCCTCCCGTGATTGAATTCGAAAAACACACCCTCCTCACCCCAGGAGAGCTAAACCCTCCTCACTCTAGGAGAGCTAGAGACAAAGTCGTGCTGTTTGAGCAAAAAGAGGCCGCGCATACATCCTAATCATGGAAGACCGTTCTGTCCACCCGATATAGAAGTATGGGTCCTTTTCTCCCTGAACTGACCTGGACTTTTGAAATTTAGCATGTTAGGATATGTTAGGGTTTACTGTAAGTTTTGAGGGTTTAGAGTTCTAGGTTTAGGGTTCCAGGGTTTTAGGCTTTGTTGTTTTGGAAAGTTTAAAACGAAACGCTAGCCCTGCACAGGGATTTGGGCATGTAAAAGGATATGCGGGATCAGCACGGAAAAACGTCAGGGTTGCACCGAACTTGTTGTATCATGGTGCCATTAGCAACCCCGATGATTTGTCTTTGGCATCACGTTGTACAGTACCCCAGTCTTTATTGGTTCATAATGCTATCATTGAATCATATTGGATTCGTGCCAACAAGGCAGTGGGGTAGTGGCAAAACCCAAATATTGGTGATATTGATTGTACAGAAACCCTCTACAATGGAACTCAAAGTGTGTCCAAATCTTTCGGGTGCTACTAAACAATATCAGTGCCCCCCCTTGGAGTTGGTTTACAACCCCATCGAACCTTAAAAAGGTATAGAAACCCCTACTAGTTATCGATAGCTGTTGTAGTTATAAACCAAGTTAGCCAACTTGGTGCCACCAGGTTTCGGTCCGCAGCCCTGGCCTCTGCCTCGCCTAAAGGTGGAAATTCCTGAGCCCAACGTCACGTCACTGGCTGGAATTCGAACAAGAGAGGGATATCGATTCGGAATGAAACCAATGAGAGTTGGATAAAGTTGGACAACTAGTTGGAAAAACAATTGGGGTGAATTGTGATACTGAACGGCTTGTGATCGGAACCATGATGGGATATCACGGGAAAGGGCCGAGAGTTTCCAAACCATCATGACAAATAGCATGGGATAGCCATATCTCAGCAAGGTAAAGTACACCGTGGATGTAAAACCCACCATTTTACAGGTATTTGAATACAAAAAGAGCACAGTGGCCAAAGCCATGAGAACAAGAAGAGTGTCAGTCTGCAGAGCTCTGATCCAGACTCGGGTCCCAGGAGAATCTTGGCTCCGAAACAACCAAGTATCAGGATCTGACCTGTGGTCAGAGACTGCTTGGGCAAACAGAACCGCGAATACATAGACCTGAGTATCTGTGGTCCAGAGACATCGCACTCGCTTATGTAGAGGTGAATCAGCATGGACGCTATGTATGAGCATGTGTGAATGCATCGTGTGGAATAAAATGAAATATCGGAAAACGAAAGCTGGTTTACAAACTACATGGATATACAGGGCCCAAGCATATGGTTCTGACAGCGGCAAGGCTCGGGGTATGGCCATGCGACAGTGCCACAATATAAATGAAGCTACTACTACCTGGCCGAATTGTGATGTTTCATTCACAACATAAAACATATTTGTTTTTGGAGTGCTCTCCCCCATGAACATCCCTCATCCCTCATCCCTCATCTATATCTACAAGGACATTGTGGTGAGGTCGTTATAGAGCGCAGAGACACAGGTGTGAAGTCACATGGCCCACATGGCACAGAACACGGGCAGCACACAATACCACTCCTTTCACCCGACGGACTTCGGCAGGGACCCTCAAAGGTTCAAGAATATGAGAAAACCATCTTCCATTTGCCGCACTGTTAATCCCTTCCTACCATGTTAAGAAGTCAAATAAATGCTGCTTGTCCAGCAGTATTTGAATGTGTTAAAGAAACACATAGAATTTCATGGATGCAAGTGCAAGAAGACATTGAACTGAAGTCAAAACCGTGCTGATGCAAACATATTATGGCGTTGTCTGAAAATTTGGTACCCATAAATCTGTTGGTTGATCATCATTTATACTAAGATTGTAAATTTGCCGTTTCGGTGGTACACATGGGTATACCCCATGTTCAGGCATGCTCCTTGTGTGTTTTGCTTGGCCATCAAACACCCTTATGCCATCCATTCTAGCGCATCATCTTATGGGCATCCAACCCCGGAAATCCAACCGTTCAAAGCAGCAAGCACATCGGTCATTACAAGCTATGTGCATACATGTATGACATTCAAATATGTTATATTTTTTTGCGTTTGTGTATTCTTTCTGCATGCATGAAATATAATTATTGAATATCAGTATCATTATATAGTATTATCATGTATTATCATTATCATACTAATATTTTGTATACTATATTGAAAAACATATATGTGTATGTGTGCCTGTAAACACATGGCTCGGATCATTACTTTATCACCAAGGGACAATTAAACCCAAGAGAGTCAACGCCCAAAAGAGTGCCTTCAGCGTATGAAGGATAGATGTCACCTCATGGCGCCATTTTGGAGGAATCTGTGGCTCCAGGATGCTCCAGGATGCTCCATCTTGTCCCAGTCGTCTCCAAAATATATATTTCGATATATTTCGATCTTCACTTTGTTTTGCATTTCATCACCAAGAACTAGAGTCACCAAGAACTAGAGTCAAACAATGTGAACTGGTTGTTGCAATTGGGTTGATTTCACTTGAAAGTCAAACCGAAACTAACCGACCCAGGTGGGTGTGTGCGTCTGCGTGCGCGCAAATTCAAAACCGATGTTTGCGTTTGTTCGTTTATTATTTGTTAAATGTTGATCTCTGGTCAGTTCCCCCGCAGGAAACTCTTCCATGGAAAGTGATACGCACCCGTGGAATGCATATTTTCAGAGCTTCTGAGATAAACGAGAATAAAGAGGGAAGAGGGAGAACCCTCCCAACAACTGTGATGAAACTAGCGAAATGGCACATTGAAAAGAGCCCACTTGATCAAATATTGAAAAAGTGTCCTTTGATTGGTGTGGTTTGTTCAGTGGTTCCATGCAACTTCTTCGACCCTATTCAGGAAGATTTGCAGTCGTGGGCGGATATCTGCACATACATTTGCATACACACACACAATCATACTGTAGTTTTTTTTGGAACACTGTTTGTAATATAAATATATTTACATACATGTATTTATTCACCTATAAATATATCCTATAAATATGTATATATATATATATATTATATATACACATGACTATATATGACATCTGGGACCTAAAAATTCACCAGCCTGAACAAGATGCAGTAACTTTCCGATGGCCGCCCCCTTACCTACGATCCTCCATTGATGCTACGTCGTTCTACTTCACCCAAATGCGTGACTATACTGTACATACTACATATATATATATATGTATACACGTAATCATATGCAAATATAAACGTTATTTCTGTGCATATGCATGCGCGTATAGAAAGGAATATGCGTATAAGAGATATATACACACAATAATACCAATAACACTAACAACAATACTGTGTATATACATACATACATACATACATATATATATATATATACTTGTAAATATATATGTGAATAATGTGTTTATATATATATGTTAATAATATGTGTATATAAATTTATATGTGTGTATGTATATATATATATATATGTGTGTATGTATATATTAATATATGTGTATGCATATGTATATATTTATATATGTGTATGCATATATATATATATATGAGCCCGGTTCCCAACTGTACGCTATGTACAGCATTTGGGAGGCACAGCCTTCCGTTTGAACGTTACTTGCCACATTTGAGAGCCACAACCTCGTCACAGGACCCTGTCTAGTTGTATATTTCTGCCCAAAACCTGTTTATGTGCTTCACCTAGCATACCTGACACATGGTTTACCACTCATTGCATGCAGATTACATACTCAAAGCGTACCTACACATACCTATGTGATCCTATCTCCTTTATGCTTGTGCATAAACAAATACGTATATAATATCTATATCTATCTATATACATATATATATATATATAAAACAAATGCCTCTATATAGAGGTAATGAGAGGTGTATATTTACATCGTATATATATATATATATGTATATGTATGATATGTATAGATATACATATGTATACATAAATGTGTGTATCATACACATACATATGTATACATCATACATTTAAGTACATAAAAAATACATGTATACATCATAGATTTTAAACATATATGCATATATCATACGTAGATATGTAAATAAAAACATCATACCTATATACAACATACATAAAAATATATACACCACATATATATATATATATATATCATACATGTACTTATATACATATCATACATATGTAAATATATATATATATATATATATATATTTATATTTATATTCCTATTCTATATAGATACATATTAGCTTCATGTATATATATATACTTTTATATAAATGTAAACATATTGTATACAAAATTTAAAAAATAAACACACACATATATATATATATATGTACACTTACACTTGCCAAAAAATATGTATATATATACTACGCTACTTCATATACATATCTTACATCTATATAGTTATTCATGTATACATATCATGCATATGAATGTACATACTTTATATATATACATACACGTGTATATTTATATACACATACATCAACATATACGCATCTATAAACATATAGAAAAAATAGAAACATGCATTAAAAACATGGTAGTACATACACTGCTTCATTACTACCTCTATACTCCTTACACCCTACATATACTACCTACACATGTTTCATAGCGTACCTATATACGACTCATTGCATAAAGTGCCCATGTATTACACATACTATATACGGATATACTCCCTGTAAACTCCCTGAATGCTCTCTATCTTCTCTATGAACTGGACATCAACCACTTACAGTTCCACAAACACTGCCCATGCAGGGCTGCTGTTGCTGGGACCCCCCCCAGGTCACAGGGGGGGGGGGAACCATCTGGCTGGGGGGGGTGTGGGGGTCCCTGCAC
Source organism: Symbiodinium sp. clade C Y103 (assembly GCA_003297045.1). Classification (NCBI taxonomy): domain Eukaryota; class Dinophyceae; order Suessiales; family Symbiodiniaceae; genus Cladocopium; species Cladocopium sp. clade C. Next base: position 165,083 of record BGPT01001243.1, on the reverse strand, counting down.
ATATATGTTAAACGACAACACTGCCCAACACCTACAGCGTGTACACTTCAACAGTTACTGTATGTTCCTGGCAACATCATGGATCAACAGGCCTTGAGCCTGAAGCTTTTGTCCAACAGTACAAAAGGAGCGCACAGCAACAGCTGCAACAGAGTGNGTATGTTCCTGGCAACATCATGGATCAACAGGCCTTGAGCCTGAAGCTTTTGTCCAACAGTACAAAAGGAGCGCACAGCAACAGCTGCAACAGAGTGAGGCAACAGAGTTGCTACTTTGAATTTTTCATGGTAGCGGAGCAGTGATCCTGGAAGCATCCAGGTGAGCTCCAACAACAGCTGGAGCAACAAAGGGCAGCAGCCCAACACACTACCACTCGAACGACAAGGCAAAGACACAACATCAACAACAAGGTGCGCAGGAAGAGGGCTTGATCCCAACTATACAGTGTGTGGGACTCTCAACAACAAGGACGGCAATGACACATGAGATAGGATCGCCAACGGCAGGAGAAACAGAAGCAGAAGCCCTAGCATCAACACACGGGCTGAAGTTGAAACCGCCAACATACGATGGAAACTATGCAACATTCGAGGAATGGAAATACAAGTTCTCAGCATACATGGGCCTACAAGACAGCATCTTCCCACAACTGCTGTCAAGAGCAGAAAGAGCAACAACAGTGCTCACAGATGCAGAGCTGCTTGGGGCAGCAACAACAATAGAGGAAGGAGAGAAGTGGACACAACTATGCAACAACCTCAAGTACATCCTCATCAACATCACCAGCGGCCCAGCAGCAACAATATGCAGACAATACCAAGACGCAATAGGCCTAGAAGCCTACAGGCACTTTGCAACAGGTTTGCAATACCTGTTGGAACAAGAAGCATAGGCTACCTCACAAAACTACTCAAACCCAAATTCGACACCAACAACTTTGAGGAGTCNAACAACGCCCAACTACCAGACCAAGTGAAGATAGCAGTTCTCATGAATGAGACAACAGGACCACTCCAACAACACTTACACCTCAATGCCAGTGCAACATCAACATATGCTGAGGTGAGGACAACAACCATGGAGCACTACAGGACTACAACAGCGTTCTCAAGGCTTCAACAACAGTCGTCCTCAGCAGTCAGCAGCAACCTAGGACCTAGGAGGAGGCCCAGCTCCAATGGACATTGGAGCAACATACAAAGGCAAAGGTAAAGGAAAAGGAAAGAACAAAGGAAAAGGATTCAACAAAGGAGGATACAAA
>BGPT01001243.1:83789-157123 GCA_003297045.1 Symbiodinium sp. clade C Y103 | reverse complement strand
GATTCAACATCCTAAAACAACAGAGATGCTGACGAGACAACAGCAGCGGCCCCGACTGCTTTATCAACAAGCCATCAGGTGTACAGAGTCTCAACAGCGTTTTTTTTGTAGGTGCAACAGTCCAGTGTGCTGGTCATGAGGACCAACAAACTGAGAGGCGGTGTTAAGTACAACACTGCATGCACCAACATTCTGGATCAANCTTGAGCCTGAGCGATTCCTGAAGCATTCCAACAGACAAAAGAGTGCGCACAGCGACAGCTGCAACAGAGAGACAACAGTTGCTACTTTGAATTTTTCACTATATATATATATATATCACTATATATATATATACACATATCACTATATATATATTTACACCACTATATATATATATATACACCACTATATATATATATATCACTATATACATATATCACTATATATAATTATCACTATATATATATATCACTATACAAATATATATCACTATACAAAAATATATCACTATATATATATATATCACTATATATATATATATGTATCACTATAAATATATAAATATATATATAAGTATATATATATATCACTATGTATATATATATATATATCACTATATATGTATATATATACACATATCACTACATATATATATATATATCACTATGTATGTATCACTGTGTATATATATATATCCATATGTACATATCACTATATATATATATATCACAATATATATCACTATATATATATATATATCACTATATATATATATATATCACTTTTATATATATATATATCACTATATTTATATATCACTATATATATATATAACACTATTATATATATTTCACTATATATATAAGTATATATACATCACTATATATAATTTTAAATATATATATATATATCACTAAATATATATATATATATACATCACTATATATATGTATCACCATATATATGTATATCACTATGTATATATATACATATCACTATATATATATATATATCACTGTATACATATATATATATATATCATTATATATATAATGATATATATATATATATATATCACTATATATTTTTATATAGTGATATATAAATCACTATATATATATATATATATCACTATATAAATATATATCACTATATCTTTATCACTATATATATATATCACTATGTACATATATATATATATATCACTATATACATATATATATATAACTACTATATATATATCACTATATATATCACTATATATTTATATAACACTATTTATAAATATTTCTAAATATATATATATATATATCACTATATATGTACATATATATATAGCTATATATATATATATAAATAACTATATATATATATATCACTATATATATATCACTATATATATATATATCACTATATATATATATATCACTATATTCTTTAATGAGGATTGGGGCACCATTCAACAGGGGGTGCTATTCACTCAATGTCTGATGTCAGGCCAACATTCAAAAACATTCCGACTAGTTCTTTTTAATTCCAATATGAGTTTGGTATGGTTTGGAATGATTCTGATTTTTTTCGAATTTTAGGATTTGGATTTCTTGGATTTTTTTTTGGAATGATTTGGATTTTTTTGGAGTGATTTGGATTTTTTTGGAATGATTTGGATTTTTTGGGAATGGTTTGGAATTTTTTTGGGAATGATTTGGAATAATTTGGAATTATGTGGAATAATTTGGAATTGTTTGGAATGATTTAGATTTTTTTGGAATGATTCGGTACTTTTGGGCTAGTGTTTCCTGTTTTGGAAGTTTTCCTAATTTTTCAGAATGTCAGGGTGTCAGGGCAACTTCATTGAATAGTAGCCCTCTTGAATAGTAACCCTGGGGTTTTGAATGACAAGGGCCGTTGGTTTTGGGGCCGACGCCCCGAGGGTGGCGCGCGCTGTCCTCAAGTTTCTGTTTTCTTGATTTTCGTCTTGTTTGTGTCCGTGAGGATGGGGCTGGGGGGTGGGATGCGTTGGTTTGTGCCGTACGCCGCCACAGCATTCCAGGCTTCATGTTTCTGCGCATTTCAAGTTCTGAGGATTTGCACACCTCCTGCTGATTTTGTCCCAGGATGTCTCCTCTCCCCGTCTCCGTCGCTTTGTCTCTTGTGATTTTGCTACGTCTCAGCCTCGCTCCTGTCCCGCTTGTCAATCCTACTTCAAAGTTTTGTGGTCTGTTCACCCATCTTGGCCGGAAGATCATTTCTCTGTCTTCTGTCGACCAAGTTTTTTGGACGCAGCTGTCACCAGAAAACACTGTCTGAGGATGCTTTAAACATGAAATTAAGTTTTTTCACCAATTTCCCACTGTGAATCAATCATTGAGTGTTGTCTTCACCAACATGAGCATCAAGAAAGAAGCGCACATTTGCGCGCCACTTTCAAGGCGGCGGTCCCTTGTTTTTCTGTGCTGTTTTGTCCACTGAAATGGCATGCTGGGGTTCCAAGTCATGTTTGGATGTTCTGTTTCGAGCACATTTGTACGGTTGACTTCAATGCATCCAAATCTAGCTTCCTGTTTCGTTGCCAGGAAGCATCAAATGAAGAACAGGTTTTGCAGCCGCAGGCAACTGGCTGACGGTGTTGCTGTTTTACACGGGATGTTCTTCAGCAACTCACCAACAAGTAGTATGAGTGTTTTTTAGGCTGGATCTAAACCATTTTTTGCTGACGAGTCTCTCATCAGGATTATTTTCAACCCAGTAGCTGGGGGTTAAAACCACATGAACACCAACACTTGCAGATTTGTGTGAGAGGAGTTTCAAACAGTTTTTCAAGATCCGGCCTCTCCGGCAGCACTGCAACTTGGCATGTAGTTATCCGGGATTCTGGTTCAGAAAGGCATGTTGATATGTGATGTCACCAGGTGCTCTGTGACTCGAAACTTCTGCTGTCATTTTTCGATCAGTTTTATATTTTCTCAAGACATTCGCCAGGATGAGTGCCTTTAGGAGGACTTGAGCAAGCTCATCCAAACGGCGGATAGGCGATAACAGCTGCTAAAAGTATAATGATAGATCCAGCAGTTCATAAACAACCATCATTTGGGAATGGTGCCGCCTACTGACCTGGTGATTTTGGGGTTGGGTCATTTACATGGATCTATCACTATGACAGAATGATATTGATTTTGATGTCTTTCCACTTACAGATTTGACGCTCCACATGAGAGTGGAGCTGCCAGGTTGCTTGGGAAGGAACCTGCGCCGGAAGAGGCGCTGCACTTCATAAGTCAGTTGGCAGTGAATGAAGATCAGGTTGGGTCATGCCTTGGAGATAGTACACATATCACCACTTATGGTCTATGGGAATCATTAAAGAAATATAATAGCCTTTCCACACCGATGTTTTCATTGATATGGCAGAGGCAATGGCCATGATGGCCACCAAGAACGGGACAAACTGTGCCGCCATAGGAGCTGCCATGGTCATTCCAGATGCACGACGTGGAGTGGCCCAAAAGCGCCGAAGGATTGCGCGTGGCCAAGGCCATCTACACGGACATGCGCAGGCCACTTGGGCATAGGGGTTGGGGAGAATGATTTGGGCATTTGATTTTTTTAACCGGGGTGATGTTTTCAGATGATGTGGTTGACGGGAGGGATTATCTGGGAGCAACAGCATGAAGTCGAAGTTGGTATGGTGCCTGGAGTCACGGAAGGACAAGGCGTCTGAGTGTGGTAGGTTTTCATGCGCGATTATCAATTGCCTTCTGCAATTGTTGCAAAAGTGGGTATTCCCAAATGGGTAGCCACCATCCTGGAGGTTGTACAGGGCCCTGTTCGAAAGGACAACACATTTTTTCACGCGGCTGTTGCAGATATGCCGGAAAGCCAATGACATTTCCATAGGGTTTCCCACTTCTGTTTGGCTTGTGCCTTTTGTTTTCTCTTTGAGATCGGGCAGCGCGCCTTTCCATTGAGGTCCCGGGACAAACCGTTGGCCTATCGCAAAAGGACCTACATGGCAACCTGGAAGCAGCTGCTTGAGGGGAAGGATGTGGGTAAATCATAGTGATCTATGTGATCCACCTGATCTATACTTGTCCATCACGGTGATTATCCATTAGCTGACTAGAAATTTATTATTGGTTGACTATCATCTCAATTTCCCTCCTGGGTTTTGTCGCATCTACCAATGGTTTTGTTGCGACATCCTGTGTCTTCTGCTGTGGCAAACAATGCAGGTATGATCGTATTTGGGTGTTTCCTAGACAGGTGGTACCAAACCATCGAAAATGTTTTCGTTTTAGTTGGTAAACCGCTGTTTCGGGTAGCCCGATCTTTGCTCATGGATTGTGAGAGTTTTTCAGGCGCAAGCGCTGGGCCGAACCCAATTTGGTGCTTCAGTGAAGCAAACCATATATAATCGCAAATTACAATTGCGAACCCCCATGACGATCATGAAACATAATTTAGCACGGCTGATGAACAATAACGGTAAATGGTATCGATGATGAATATAGGCATGGGTTCTCTTTTCAATACCATTTCAAACACCACTACAGAATTAATATTGAAAGAACATATCGCATATCCATGGTTTTTACCATTGATGATACGGATGTTCTTCTATTATTCATGATGTCCATGACCAATCAATCATGACTGAAAAATGACTACAAACATGATCATTATATAGATCATCAGTGGATGTTATTAACGAAGACTATTGGTTAATGGGAGCGGATAGTACAACTTCATATAGCGTGTGAACAAGGCTTGTGATGATCCATATTTTCCATTATCAATGCTGGGCAACCCAGTATTCTGCACTGTCATCAACAACCCAGATCCATCATTATCCATATCTGTCGTGGTCCTTTGTTATCTATATCCAATGTTATCTACGATGATCCCTTCTTACACGCCGCTGTCCAAACGCATTATTGTCCATTATTATGCATCCTTAATCATCAATTACTTTCCAATGATATGGATCATTAAACATCAATCACTGTCCATATCATTCCTATGATATTGCTATGGATATTATGGACCGCCCATATCATTCCTATGGTCCATATTGTTGTCAATGAGTTGTTGATTGCTCAAGGCTTTCAACGTTTCCCACTTCCGCCTCCTTCGCCCCAGGCTGCCTGCCTCAGTTGGCACCCCGACAAGAAGTTGAAAGGTCAGGAGAGCGGTTGTGGTCAAGCAGGAAACTGAAGACCAACTGTCTCTGGACTTTATTGGAGTGTGTATCAGCTGGCAACCAACTGAGACAATCTGAGTTCACTTTTGTTGCTCTGCCCGTGAGTCATTGAGCTTTCTTTTTGACACGTGTTTCGACCCCTTCATCTGCTCGGTGAGATGCAGAAACCCTTGGCTGCAGCGCACCAGCCATGCCTAGGAGCTGGCGACGGAGGTTTTCAATTCCTCGAAGCGGTGAAAGATTGGTACCTTGAAGACCTTTGACAATTTGAGTCCAGCTTCCAGAACTGGTGTTCCTCCTATTGGCGCCGTGCCACCTGGAAAGTGTCTAGTGTCTGCTGAAGACCAGCAGCTGCCAGCGGTGACAGCATTGAGCTTGTCTTTGAGTCTATAAGGAAAATGTTGTGAAATGTCACCAGATTCAGAGCTGTTGTGACCACAAACTTGATGGCTTAGACTCAAAGCGAACTTCTTACGGTCAAACCCCTGCACCCCCTATCCACCCTTAACGGCTTAGATTAGCCAAGCATGCATTTTATGTGACCTTTAACACCTGGGTGTGCAGTTTGGTTCTCAATGTGTTCCCATAGGATCCATGTATGTTGTAATATGGTTCGATATGTGTATATATATATATATATATACACCTACATTGGCCATTACTAAATTCACAATTTAAATCATCCCCATGTTAATATATATTCCCCACATTGATGATGGCATTTGCATTTCTGGAGGAGTTGGTGGAGGTTCAGCAAGTTCGTATAGCTTTACAGAGAAAGGCCTCGGATGCTGGACGGTGTTGAAAACTTGCGTTGTAGTTTTAGTTGTAAGCTTTGATACTTGATACGCATCAACATTTTTGTCCACATTGCTTCAGAACTGTTCAAAACTAGTTCAAAACGTTTCCAACAAGTTTCATCAGTGCCACGCCAGGTGGCAGAGGCAACGCGCAGAATCGATGAGCTTGAAGAGCAGGAAGGGGTCCTGCTAGGGCGCCTGGTGATGCAGTGGGATCAGGCCAGGCCATTACAAACGAAATCATCTACCAGCGATCATTACATATGAAAGTTCTATGCCAATGTTTGAATTATGACCATTATCTTGGTTGAATGCTGTTGATGATCAGGATAGGATATGGCTCATGTTATTAACCAATATGAGCTGTAATTGTTTGAATTATGACTATGCTCCCACGGCCCAGGCGGACATCTCGGAGGAGAATGGCCCAGATACGGAGGAGCGAGATGCTGCTTCCACCGTTGGGATCTCAGACAGCAGCAGCTGAAGGCGTCGGGTTTTTCAGTGGGAATTTTGCCGCTAGATTGGCTATGAAAGCCATAGCTCGTTGGTGGTTTGTACGGGTTTTGCACCAACGGTCTATTTAGTGATGAAATAGTGAAATTGACAAACCATGGTTTGGTTTATATACCGAATGTAATGGGGGTAGAAGTGTCATGGTAGTTGATACCATGGTGCTATCAATTGTGGCTCAATCAGCTATGAGTTTATGATCAGCCACCTTATCTCATTTTTCCGATATCCTGATTACTAAGCACCAGACATCCACCAGAGTCGCGCCAAGGGAGTAGTTGAACCAGCGGAAGGGGCCCCCTATCAGTTGCATCTGCTACATACGCTACAGAACCCTCACACGGGCAACGTTGTCACACAAACCCGTCCCAAAAGGAAATCAACCATTGCACGTCCACTCAGGTAGTTCCCGCTGCATTTCTTGATCACTAACCAACCCAACAGGACGCACCAATTGAGACATCACAGGCTCCAACAAAAATAAACCTGAGCAACTAAACATATCCCTATTTGAACGCATCATACTGGTTGGTTAATAATGATTCATACTATGGTTCTCCAACATCCTTTCATTAACCATTAGTGCTTTTCAATGCAGCACTCTTGTGTCAAGTGTTCTCAATTTGTGAGTTGCCGAGGATTTCACAATAGTACAACCAGTGAGAAACCAGAATGACAACCAACAAATGAACCATCATAAAGAACCATCAACCAATCACTAGGAACCATCAACCAACAAGTCAACCGTAGAATTGAATAATCATCAATCAACAATCGTTCAAAAACCAATAGATATCAATATGATTAACCGGGAAGAAAACCATGAGTCAGAATAACCAAGCATCCACAACCACATAAAAACCATATCTAAAAAACAATCAAATAAACAATCAACATTCTAAAAAAATATAGACCAACAACCAGACAAAAACCATAATCAACAACAATAACCATCAACAAAAACCATCTACGACCATTCAATCGCTTCCCCAGGTTGCGGAGCCTGAGGGTGGGCTCCCAGCGGCAGAAGGCCCGGGAGGATGGAAACATGTGGAAAAACCGACTGAGCCCATCGGTTTCAACAAGCTACTACAATTTGCCATCGCTTATTGTTAGTATGAATGATCATGTAATCAGTATTGATGATACCATACACTTGTTCATTTGCTGAATGGTTCTTGTTCTTGCGATTTTTGTCAGTGCCGCCAGACATACCAACATTTTACTATGATTCTGAATATCATCATCTTTCACCGATTATGAATGATTGTTTTTTCTGCGGTGGGTGGATGAGCGGTTTAAGCCACCAGTGATACGGAATTGGGGATTGAGGGCTTTTGGTGATGACGTTGGTGAGTGTTTTTGGCCCATACCCATCTTGTATGATATACATTATGTTTCAAATAGAATGATGGGTACATCCCATATCCCATGATGGTTATGGTTAAGATCATCCATCTATAACTATTATATATTGTTTTCCTATTCATAAACATGTTATGCTTATATGCGTGTTTTTGGATGTATAGAAAGGATAATCCGGGCAGAGCTTTGGAGCTTCACGGGCCGCCTGCAGACATGAATGCTGACATGCAAGAGCACGAACCAGAGCCAGATGCTGATCGCACGGTTGGGATCTCAGCACCACCAGTATAAACCAGGAGGATAACCAACAATTGAACCATCAGAAAGAACCATCAATCAACAATTGGGAACCATCAATGTCAATCAACAAGTCAACCCAGCAACCACCAGGCCTTAATTGTGACATCTTTTTGGAATTTGCGAAGGAAATCCCAAGTTGTAAGTGGTGGCAGTCTTGAGTTCCTTTCTATTCCCGACGACCAGCATCGCCTTTCAGCATCACTGTCCTTCTGTGTTTGCGGAGGGGTGGGTTATTGAAGCTGATGAGGCTTCTGTTGTACTGTTTGTCGACCCATTTTTTGCAATGCGGAATCCCCCTCTAGGTCATCATTGTCACCATCACAGCCATCACAACCACGACCATCATCATCCTCATCTTCATCATCATCATCATCATCACCATCATCATCATCATCGTCATTATCATGGTGGGTGGTATTGACATATACAGTGGTCACTACTTAGCAGTTTGTGAACTAATCAATTAGAATTGAAGGCTTTAATTTGTTGTTTGTGTTTACTAAGTGTTTTGATCTAATGTTGCATCTTGATTAGAAGCCCCCGTCAAACAGTTGCAGGTATCTAGTAATCAGGATTTCGAAAAAATGAGATGAGGTGGACCATCACAAATTGACAGTTGATTAAGCTATGATTGATCGCGTCATGGTATCTACTACTTGGTAAGTTCACCCATAAAACTTCAAGCTACTTGGTTGGACCCTCCACTTGGCCAGGCGTCTTCGGATGATTCATTGGAACAAAGTGAGCCAGCTAAACCTGTGAACCCCCTGAACTTGCAGAACTCACAGTCCAACCCACAGCTCAGTGAGGATGTCCCAGATGAAGGTAAACACCATCCCACGTCCGAGGATCCTGTGGATTCGCTGCCAATAAGCCAGCTGGACAGAGCGTTGGAGCTGGACCAGCCAGCGGCAGAAAATGCTGATTTGACAGTGGGGATCTCAGACAGCAGCAGCTGAAGGTGTCAGGCGTGATGGAAACCTTTTTGTTCTTGCATTAGTACATGTCAACGACCATTGTCAAATGTTCGGCTATTAATTGAGCGTTAGTAATCGTAATTGATCATTGACCATCCTCATGTTTATTCATTGATGAAGCAAAGCAGATCATCAGCAATCAGCAAGGACCATCATGAGTCATGAGTTGCCATGAAGGGTGCACACTGGTGGGTTTCCAGTAGAGTCGACTGATCGCTGCCGGTGGGTGGCCAGGAAGTGAACTCTGGTGGCCTTGAGAGTGCCGGTGGCCTCAGATTGCAGCGGGCATGGCAGAGAGATGAGCTACGGAAAACCATACCTGGTCGGTGGCTTGTGAACCTAGTAACCAGGCGTTGGTTTGATTTAAGGTCAACCCTCATGATGACGATCATTTGTTTAGTCAGTAATGAACAAATAAGTTAGTAGGATCATTGCCATGATTAGCCACGATGATGAACCATAGTCGTGAAATCATACTTATGATAAACCGCCCGCATAATACACAATATAGTGATTGACTTTAATGATCGCAATCATTTGACAATAATCATGAAAAGCAATGCTGGTCGACCATCACAAACGTTTTCTAAGGAAGATGATCTGTAAACCAAAATGATGATAATGACAACACCCTTTGCATGATTACCATGTTACAACATGTTGTAACCATGAGGATAGTTCTTCTCCACTGTTGAAGGCCCTCAGTCAGGGTTATTCCAAATTGTAGTTGTAAAACCTTTATTGGAACCATGATAGTTGCATCCATGATTGATAGCGCCATGGTATCAACTAGCATTACACTTCAAGTGTTCTCAATTTGTGAGGAGTTGTCGACCTTCGGTTATCACCGGTCCCTTGGCCAGGCCTCTCAGGCCATCCGCCGAGATGGCCACGATTGGATGCCACACAGTGGCACACGGGAGGGAGTTGATGACCCCGAGGCCATCCTACAGCTGCCTGAGGATATCCTACACCGACCAAGTGTTTATCAAACATCGACTGGTCATAGCTTTACTGAGGACAGGGGCACCATTCAACAGGGGTACTATTCGCTCAATGTCTGATGTCAGGCCAACATTCAAAAACATTCCAAATAGTTTTCTTTTTAGTTCCAATATGAGTTTGGTATGGTTTGGAATGATTCTGATTTTTTTCGAACTTTAGGATTTGGAATTCTTGGATTTTTTGGAATTTTTTGGAATGATTTGGTTTTTTTGGAATGATTTGGATTTTTTTTGGAATGATTTGGATTTTTTTGGAGTGATTTGGATTTTTTTGGAATGATTTGGATTTTTTGGATTTTTTTGGAATGATTTGGATTTTTTTGGAATGATTTGGATTTTTTTGGAATGATTTGGATTTTTTGGGAATGATTTGGAATGTTTTGGAATTATTTGGAATTATTTGGAATCTTTTGGAATGATTTGGATTTTTTTGGAATGATTTGGATTTTTTTGGAATGATTCGGTACTTTTGGGCTAGTGTTTCCTTGGAATTTTCTGGAATGTTTTGGAACTTTTTTGAATCTTTTTTGAAATGTTTTTAAAATGTTTTGGAAGTTTTTCGAATGATTTGGTATGTTTTGGAAGTTTTCCTAATTTTTCAGAATGTCAGGGTGTCAGGGCAACTTCATTGAATTGTAACCCTCTTGAATAGTAGTAACCCTGGGGTTTTGAATGATATATATATATAAATCATTATATTTATAAAACTATATATATATATATCCACATACATACATATATATATATATATAGATCACTATAGATATATATAACTCTATTTAAATATTTATCACTATTTATACATATATATATATATATCTCACTTTACCTGTATATGTATATATATATATCTATATCACTATATACATATATATATATATATATCACTATATATATATATACATATACATATATATATATATATATTGTGATATGTTCCTTCTTTCGTAGGATTTCATAAGGATTTGAAAGTCGCGCCGGAGTTCGTTGTGCTCAGGTGGCGTGGAGTACCGTCCGAACCCCGGCAGCAACCAGGTCTTTCGCCCCAACGGCCCACCCCCAGCAGACTATCCCGTGCAAGTGGAGTCCAACAACGCCATGGCCAACCAACCTGCCGTGGATCATAGCTGGACCGGCATCTGGGCACCTCAGCACATTGTGGGACGACCCCGGCTGATCACCGCCAAGAGGAACGGTGATTCCTGGAGCTTCACCTCAAAGGTGTTGTGAATAGGTCAAGGTTTGAGGGCCTTGGCACTCTGGGTAGCTGAGGGTAGCTGCCCACCAAATCTTTTACATTTTCCGGTTGCCTGAACTTTGGCAACGATTTTGAGGCGCCGTATTGGCAACGGCTAATACCTTCAGCGCGCCCCGCAGCCTAATACCTGCCATGCCTAATTCGGCAACACAGTGACATGGAGTTGTCGTCTAACCACAGAGATCAGATCAATATTCCAACATGTTGTCCTCCCAGCAAAATGGAATGACTGTGGTTGGACGACCGACTCCAACTCTAGGGAGTAATCACAAATTTTGAGGGTTGCACACCGCTGCGTGCTTGGCCTGAATGAGCTACACGCATGTCTGTGGTCCTTTTTTTTTGTTCGCCACCGCCATGATTGGCCAGGCGTATGCATCAATCTTGACACTAGAGTCACTAGACGAAACAGCGGCTGCATCGCAAGTGGCTGTTGCGGGTTAGGGCTACCCACGATTCCTCAGGCTTCAAGCCTCACCTCACTTTGTTTCTATTTTGTCTTGGCAGAGCACTTGACACTGAACGATGTTGGGAAGTGTCCAGGCCGCCATGATCGAGAATATGAAGGTGGCGCTGACCAAAGGCCACAGACCCAGAGTGGGACTGAGGGGTTTGTTTTGGTCCCCATGCCCGGTCGAGGTGCAGCAGCAGCTGGCGAGACTATGTGCTGCCAGACATGTTTGATATGTTTGGTTTGGCGTCGTCCAGCCGATGTGATGCGATCTATCTCACTCTCTCTCTCTCTCTATGTATATGTATATGTATATATATATATGTATATGTATACGTATACGTATACGTATACGTATATGTATACGTATACGTATACGTATACGTATACGTATATGTACAATGTACACACATATATATATACATATGTACATATACATATACATATACATATAAATATACGTACACATGTATGTATATATGTATTTGTCTGCATATGCACGTCTTGTGTGGGTTTGCCAAACAGTTGAAGCACCTGCCGTCTCTTCATTGCCAGACAACTGCTGATGAACCAGCTAAAGGAAGCGCAAACAGAGTGGGGATCTCAGTTGGCCAACTGCAGAGAGGTAGATCCCACCTTATGATATTTGGGATTCCTCAACTGTAGGCATGGCGGTTATCAGTTTAGACCTTCATCATACCCTCCTGTCATGTTTGGTACCACTCAAGTTTCAGGGCATGTGAATTGCCCCAGGCAGGACAGACTCCGGGAGCAGCTGGTGGGATCCTTAGACAGGGGGAGTGATCTGTGATTGCCCTAAGCTTGAAATGTTAGCCCTCGGCGAAAAACCACTCGAATTGCAGGCATGTTAGGTTCAAGTCTCATTTTCCCTTCAAAATACTGTAATCAACTTCAACCGTGTTTTGGGTCTGGAATGAGAGCATCACCCTTGGTACGTGACTCCAGTGAAGGGCAGAAGGGCACAGGGTTGTCAACCCCCATGACGCTTCCCCATTGCTGATAGCTTCCAAGGAGGATGCTTTGTTGCAAGCCATGCTGGCCGAAGGGTCTGAGAAACGCACACCTCCACCTCCCAGGCACAAATTGGGGCTCCAAAAGTCCGACAGTACTGATCACCTGAGGAAAATGGGAAGATATCCAAACATAGTAGTGCGGTAAACCGAAGGATAAACCACAAGTTTTTAGAATAAGCTATCAGTTTCTAGAATAAACCACCAGTTTTTAGATGCTTTTGATAGTTGATAGTTCATACTATCCCATTTCTGGTAATACTGGGGATGGTTTATTACTGGCTCTACTGTACCACAATACAGCACTTGAAGCCAAGGATTTTTTTGGGAGTTTGGAAACCATATGTCAGGCGGCCTTCGGTTCATGCAGATCCTGGCGAGGCAGCGGGCGTTTGGGTCAAGGGGCCCATTTGTTCTTGGAAGGTTTGGTTACAATTTGACTCCGAGGTGACCAACTGGATTTGGCTTCAAACATCAACATTTGCGTCCTTTTTCGAGAAATTGATACCTCAAGACGCTTCAAGAAACTGGAAATCCCCGGACTAAATGGAGGTTTCTAGCTGGGAATATCATTGAACTAAATGGGGGATTTTCCAGCAAGCCATGTTTGATGACACCTGATGGTATTTATGATTCATGATGGATTCATTGAGCTGTCTCACCTGGCACCTGTGGTTCAACAGTGCTGTACAGGGGATGGTGGTACCATCCAGGTCACCCAGGTCACGATATGTGACATTGGACACACATCCAGGTTATTCTCAACTGGTTTCTAGCAAACTCTTTGCAAACCAACAGATCTATTTTTTGGTAAATGATTTGAGAGGCATGAATATCGCCTCTTTTAATTTATCTTGGCAATTTTTTGAACCAAGAAATCCATCCCAATGCCTCGGTGTTTATTGATTCTCCAGAGAGAACTCGAGTGCGAACTCTCCAACTGATTTTCCCACTTGGACCATGGGAGTTTTAAAGATCATCGGAATCAGTTCAAATAGCGAGGTAACCTACATCTTTGCCCGCTTTGATCTGTTTTGTTGTGAGTTGCATAGAATCTTCTGGTAGATCACATACCTTGCTGTTTGTTTCCCATGTCTGCTCGTCGCCACATTTATCATGGCTGGTTGACAATACCCCCTCAGCAACGTTGGTTTAGTAGAGGATGTATTCACTTTGAGGTCCCATTTGTACGGGGTTTATGAAAAGGGCGAAGCGATCACAGATCTTGCTCATAATATCAGAATATCATCGTCCAATATCAATATCCACATTCTTTCCCATTTGTCAATTGTTATAAACAATTGGCCCGCACGTAGCAAACTTCTGCCCACAAAATGGATAGTTTAAAATTTACAAAGTTTACTACTAAAAACGTCAATTTTGCTGTGGGTCCAGTGGTCCATTTGGGCTAGTCTGGGTATCCCGGTATCCCTAATTCCAATGGATTATTATAAGGTTTCCTCTTAAAATGGCCATTTGGGGATATAGCCTATTTTCAGACAAACCCATTTTTGATCCATCCCCACCACATGGTATTTTTCCCCAAACATCTCTGAACGTCATGCATCTCGAAGGCCAAGAAGTTGCAGGCTGAAATCGAGGCCTTGAAGCAAGAGCCCGGAAGCTTGGGCTTTGGTTGGGTTGACCCCGTGCTTTTGTTGTGTTTTTACATGCAAAAAGCATCCAAGATATCTATTTTGGGTAAGAGATACCAAAATATCCAATAAATGAGGGGTGTCGGTGTATGGATTCAACATCTTTTCCGGGTCCGACTTTTTCTGTGATGTTACGTCCACAGAAAACTGGCAGACTTCTCACTGGAAAATGTGGAACCGAAACTGTTTCGGATGATATCCATTATCCTGGCGCCTAGTCAGTGCAATCTATACCTATAAAGCATCCAAATGCATCTACTGGTCTCAATCATGGCTACACTATTCCAGTTCGAAGCATGGCATTGCACCTCATGATTTGGGCAGACTGATGACTTGATGGGATTGGGGTGAGGCTGGATGGCAACAAGCGAGATATGGAAAGACATCGTGCCATTTTCCAGGCAGGGCGGAACATTCAAGTGTGCGAGATGGAGGTCCAACCTATTTTTTTAAAGGAAGATTCTGTCCGTTTAGCTGGGTTGCAACAAATCTTACGGAACCCCCAATTAAACTATCAGCCTATAGACCCCCACAACACCAACAGCCTGCTGGCCACTGGGTTGCTATACCACCTCCCAGCCATGGGAATCTTCCGGTCCCTGCAGATCTTCGGCCTCGATCCAGACTGCAGCCTCGACGTAGCAAGGCAGCTTTGGGTTAATCCAATGGTCGGTGAGCAAGTGTGCCATGGTGAAGACTTGGGTAAGTTGTCAATCTTTGGAGACGGTCATGAATCTATGAGGAAAATACTCACCGAAAGAAACCGATTGTAAGGATTCCCATTCTGGGATGCATGACACTGCCACATTCATCTCATGTTTTGACCATGGCACATACAAGCATTGGCTGCGCCCGGGGTGTGTCGTTGAGGAAGTTCTTCGAGACGCTCACAGCACCGCCTCCAGCAGATGATTCTGCCAGTGAGGCCAGAAAACCCCTGGAAAATTGTGAGCCATTGAGAATGGGTTCATCAGTTCTTGCAGCATTTGCTATATCTACTCTCTTGGCTTTTTGGAGGTTGATTTGGGCTTCGTCTCTGACTCCAGGTGGATCAGCTGAAGGCGAAGAATGCGGCACTGATGAAGCAGCAGAAGACTCTGGAGGAGGAGATCCAGAAGCATCTCGGCCGATTCCTGTAACACCCAGTTCTTAATACCAGGAAACAACGAAAGTATATACACACATGTATAATTCTGTGTATTCTGTGTGTATATATATATATATACAAACTTATATATATATATATATATGTAGAAGCCAATCAAACAGTGGTTTAGTTGATGAGTTTCCCTGTTTTCCAGCTTGCCCCCTGGTCCAAAAATGGGATCCAGTGAGGCTGAGACGCTTGGACGAGAACAACAAGAAGCTGCAAGCTCAAGTGAAGGTGCCGGGCCCAGCTGGCGCAGTTTCTTGGGCCCAAACCATCAAACAACCATCAAAGACCATCAGCCAAAAACACATGGAAATATATATATATATGTATATATATACATGTTTAAAGACACTATCAAAAAAACATCAAAAGACCAATGTTCCGAACAAACTCAGAATAGCCCTCCGATCTATAGCTGTTGCGTTGATGGGCCACGTTTCACCAGGAACTGCAAGAGGAGAATGAAAAGCTGAAGCACCTTGGTGGCTCCAGCCATGGCAGCCATGGGCATCCAATACTGGGTTCAGGGGACCACTTGTTCTGGTCATGTCTGGTAAATTATTTGATTGGAAAAATGATTCGGAAAATGATGGGGGGAATATCAATCTGATCTGAGTTTTCCAGATATTTTCAGGAAATGATGAATACTTTGATCATCTTTGATCTACTGATGTTTAATCTTTGCAGTTTATCCGACCTCCGTTTGATCCTAGGATGGGATGATGGTCCCCAGGTTTCCCCAAGAATGAGAATTTCATTGCGGAAATTGTGATATTCAATATATGTTTTCATATACAATGTCATCATAGTTCATCATAGTTCATCTAAATATTGATATACCATGGGATGTTTTGGTATCCTATGTTGGACACACCCTAGTAAGGACTTTTTTTTGGGGTGGCATGGAAACCCTATGCCACGGATTCCCTGCACCAAGGAGCCAGCTGTCGAGCAAGACGTTGCCAACACCAGGAGACCAAGTCCTGTGGAATCTCACATCATTGAACTTGGCCGATTTCAGCTGTAGAAAGCCGACCCAAACAGCTGATTTCATCTGTGGCTTTCCAAACACGGACCCTTGTCGTCTTCGCAAAAACCAGGCCCAGAAAAGAAAAAGGACGATGGGAAGAAGGAAGCTGATCTGCAGAGGCCCTTGGAGTATCAGTTGGACTTAGAACAATCCCGTGACCCTCTATGGCTAGATGTGTTGAGCCAAGAGAATTCTGGCAAAGTCCTTCAGTTTGCGCCGGTTTTGTGTTTCAATCAAGGACTTTCAAGTAGTCCGGATTTCTCAACTAGTACCCCAAGATGCGAGAAGAGGGAAGCATATATACCAGACCTTCACTCAGCCTTTATGGACAGAGGCAGCTTGACCTGTTGAAGAAGCAACTGACCGATGCGACCAAGGGCAATGATGCGCGGCAGCTCAGGGGAACTTGGCAACATTTGGATGCTAAACTGCTGTTGGTTGAACTCACATATTTGTTGATTGCCCCATTTCATGTTGCCGAATCCCCAAAGATTTGTGTTGGAGAATCTCCCAGCAGTCGCTCCGTAGTATATATTGTTGGTTACATCTATATAATATCCCATTGTATCCCATTTATATGATATACTGATCTCATTTTATGTCCCCATGATCTATCCAGTGATACATATACACATAGCCTCCGGAAAACTTAACTTAGCTATATGGCACTTATCACCATTTCTCATAGGTAAGTCATGGTAAGTCATCTATAGCATACATCTATCTCCAACATACCCTCTGCTAATTCAACATAATGATGGAACATGGCTGATTACAGATGATTTACCGATGAAATATGGTGATTTTCCATAGCAAATCTCCCATGGTTCGGACTTCCAGGCCATGGCGAAGCTCATGAAACGCAACGAGGAACTGGAGGCCGAAGTGGCGCAGCTCAAGGAGGAACTGAAGGCCAAGACGCGCGAAGCCACTGAGAGCACCCAGGTCACTGGGGGGGTGGGGGGGTTGGTTTTTTTGTCGGCAAATCCATGGAAAAACATGCAAAATCTATGGAAAAAACATGGACAAATCCATGGAAAATGGGGGGGACCTTGAAAACTTCACGAAAAGAATGTGTTCCAGAACATTTCAGTGAGAAAGGGACTAGCTACCACATGTCATATCTGTGTTGCAAGGTGATGGTCCCAGTATGTGGCAGATTCCCATCCCCAACCCCACGACTAGGCTGCCGATTTTGCGAGGCTCTGCACTGCTGGCGGCTGGGTGTTGGTCGAAAAGTATAAGACCTACACATCCTTGCAATTTTCAACAATACCCCCAACGGACCTCACAACAACTTCAGATCTTGTTCTGCTGCTAATTATCATTATTATTGTTGTCATTCTCACAAAAACTTAGCTAGCTAGAGTTTCTTATTGCTTTAACAAAGGATGAGGCGGACCAAATGAACCAGTTCTTTTTACGCGAACGTCCCCCCGTCCCCACCTCTTATAGCTTGATATACAACCTCGATGCCCGACTAATTCCGTCCACCCCACCCCACCCATCTCATTCCACCACTCAAGTCACATCCACTTGATTCGCTCCTTCCTCCATGGTCCCATTTGGATCCCTCGCATTGCTAGCTCCTATGGCTTTCCATAGCCTCCAGGAGGCAATCGACAGATCTGATGGCCCAGATGGAGCAGATGCGCAAGCAGCTGGAAAATGCCAAAAAGGACCCTTCGCGACGCGTTGGCCATGCAGGGTGTGATGTCTGGGGTCTCCAAAAAAGTTTTTGTTGTTTATAGCAACCCCGAAAAAAGATAGTCAACTAATGGTTATCATGAAAAAAAAATCTTGGATTCTGACCAAGAAAAAATATACCAACAAAACTAGAGACACAATCTCTCAAAAGATGATGGCTGTTAAAAAACCCACATTACTTTTTCGTCTGAGACAAGAAGATCTAAAGTTGGGAAGCCGTCAAGTGCAGCAAAATTGATCAACATGATCTGTTTCGGGACGTCCTTCCGACGTGTTTTTGGGGCACCCTTCGCCAGGAGCTTGATGATGAGAGGCGTTGGGAGAGCCCAGGTTGAAACTGCCAGCGGCTGGATCAAATCACCTGTTTGCAGATCCATTTTGAACCCTGAAGCCTGGACAAGGTCGCTCCAGTGTGAAGGTTCCAGACGAAAGACCGCCCGTGATGGCAACTGTTTGCTTTTGCCAGGGGTCAAGTGTGTAGGTTATATTTATTTATTTATTTATTTATTTATTTATTTTTATTTTATTTATTTATTTATTTATTTATTCATTGATTTATTTTTTTATTCATTTATTTGAGACTCTACATTTGCAAGCTGCAATATCCAGAGATTCCTGTGGATTTTCCAATGTATGTCATCATTTCAGAAATCAGAAACTTGTGCCTGCAACTAACTTGGGACTGGGGACTTGTCTTTTTTGGAATCACGTGCAAGCACGAGTGTCAAGGATAAAGATCCGCATGTTGATTTTTTTTTTTGAAGCCTCCTTCCCAACAAGTGTAGGGAAGTGTCCGAAGTAGGTGCTTCCTTTGGCTCATTGAAACCTTTCGGCCTTCTACTGCATCAAAAAAACAATTGTTGCACCAGATCCTAACCGGTAGGGAGGGCATGTCCCAACATATCACAAGAACCTTCACTGGTTATGACAGGGTTGCTCCAAGCCATAATAGGTAAATGGTAGCCACACGCGAGCTGCAGGACCCAGTAGTTCGGAGGAGGATGGTAAGGTGCGACAACTCCAGCCGCCCGGCAAAAAATGCGGAGGGGAATCGTGACCATTTTTCGAAGGATTTTCAGTATACATATATATATATATAGTTGTAGTTCAATGATTTATGATTTGGGAATGGGTCGAAACATCTCAACACTTGTTTAAAGAGCTCAAAAAATCATCTAGGATTAGATGATGTAATGTTGGTTTTCTACTAGACATGGACACTTTTTGTGATTCCACTTTATTTTGTTTTTGAGCCATGGCCAGAAGCCCCAACGGCGCTGAGGGATAAGCTGAAAAGCACCAAAGATGAGAACGAAAATCTGAAGCAGGAAGACCAAAGGGAAGACTCGGGAAGACCAAAGGGCCGCCAAAAAGGGACAAAACTAAGATTTGGGATGCTGGAAATCATGCAACACTTGAGGACATGTGTGCCAAATTCAAGTGAAGATGATGGACACAGCAAATGTTGATACGTGGCTAACTGCGAATCTACAGCTGTGTCTGTGATGTTTAACCCTATAGTAATCAAGCATGATGCTAGAAAGGACTAGATTTCAACAATTATCATCAATTATCAACACACACACACATACATTTTTACACATTGCATGCTTTGCAATGGGAAAATGATCCACTTGGATACTTTTTTTTTTTTTTTCGGGGGATTGGGATTTCCCCAGGAGAACAAACAGTTGCGAGATGCCTTGGACGAAGCCAAAATCATGCGGAAAGCGCTGGAGCAGGCCGTGGGGCCTGGAGTCACTGGGCCGCCGTGGCCAATGGGATGAATGTTGGGCAGAAGTTGCCAAACGTGCTGTAAATTCAGTAGAAATAACTGATGTCTCTGAATTTTGATTCCATGTTGCCCCAGTTTTTTGAGATTTATCCATTCTTTGTTGGTGAGTTTCCCCATTCTTTCTCTCGCACGCTTCCCAATTTTTTTCGGGTCAATCCTTAATTTCCTGGACGAAATCCTCCTTTTGATCTGTTCAATTTGTTGAGTTGAATCCCAATTTTAGGGGCTTAGAATCCAGTTTTGGTTGATGACATCCCCATTTTGGTTGCTTAAATATGGCACTGTGAATTGTACACGCTGTATATCCATGCACGTTTTACTCATACCTAATGAGCGTTGGACACTGGTGCTGCGCTGCGGCGTAGCGGAAGGCCATGGAAGAGCTGAAACGTAAGTTCGAGGTGCCAGTGCCAAGTTCTTCCTGCGAATGGAGAAAAACACAATATGTATACTATCACAATATTACTATATGTACATGTACATAAGGTGTTTATGGCTGCATGTAATCCAGCAAAAAATGGGTATCAACATCCAAACACGGTGTAGTGAAGCCACACATTTGGGGTATAGATCACATTGTTTCACAGCCCAGCATGGCAGAGTCCCGGTCCAAGGAGTTCAAGAAGAAGTTGCAGGAGAAGGGTGTCGATGTCAGCCCATGGCTCGCAGTTATGGCACAGTTATGGATAGCAAAGTAGGGATACCGCTTAGCTTCCCTTGCCAAGAAATGAGAAGCGGATCATGATGGTTATGCGGATGCCAAGATAGAAGTTTAGACACGCCAATATCATTGTGAAACACCTCCCCTTCATATCTTCTTTTGATGTGTTACGTTCCCATCCTTGTTCCACCAATCAATTTCCCAGCTTTTGTCCATGTTTTTTGGGGCAGGATTCGGATCCATCAACACAAACAAGTGGTTAATCCCTTTCCCCCAACAACAAAAACCACCAAGAAACCCTGGTCTAGTGCTGGATTTGTTTATTTCAGAATTCCACAAATGAGGGGATGATTCTTTGGTTGGATTCAATTCAACATTGAACCATGTTGCAAACAGCATCAGCTGAGGTCTTTTGGACGAAGCGCTACTGGAAGTAGGCCTTGTTGGACATATGGATGGGTGAAGAATATGGGCCTGTCTGAAAATGGCGACCGATAAGCATCGCTGTTTGAAGGGGGAAGATTATGATTATATTAATATTGCCCCTTGGGATTTTGGCATTACCTATTTTTAGAGAAACTGATATGGAATTCACCGATTCACCCTCCGAACACCAACATGTCCTTGCCACTCGGACGTTCTTCCCAAAGAGGAAATGGTGAATGACTGGTTAGCATGTCCCCCAACTGTTGAGTTTTCCCCACTGCTAAAGTCTGGTGACCGTGGCACTTATCACCAGTGAAGTGGCACATCGAAGCATCGGGTTTCATCTTGAGATGGCGCAGGTATGCCTTCACATCCCATGAATGTCTTCGACCGCCTCTACCAAGATGCAGTGCGCCGCTTCAACCGCTTCCAGGCTGGATGTGGGACTGCTTGGGAAAATCAAAGGGGCACCCCATTTCCCACAACGGGTAGATGGTAGCAAACCTACTCGATTCTTTCCCGAAAGGACATTGGCAGGAACTTTGGGGACCCTCATCACTGAAGAAGGAGTGCCATCACCTTCAAATTTGTGATCACGGAAGGGTACAAGGCAACAAGTGGACAATTCTTTCCATCCGCTTAAAGAAACTGAAAACAAGCTCCCCCCAACATCAAGAACTGAATCAAAAAATGCGTCCTCAGGATTTCTGTGGAAGGTGAAAAGGTGAACCAAACTTGAGATCATAGCGATTTCGGGGATTGAGAGGAGGGTTTGTTGACCCACAGCGAAGCAAGCTTCCCAACATCTGATGGCAGAGTATGCCACACCGCGCTGGCTTCTCAGGAGAAATGGGTCATTGACATGAAAAATGCCCAGCAAGAAACCTGGGACCCATGGCAGCAGCCCTACTGTTTCTGCTGTTTCCATCCAGGAGGGTCCACCAAAAGCTTTGGGGTTTGGAGATCCTTTCTTCCAAAGCCCTATGGTCTGTTCAAGTCATTGGTGGTGGGTATGCAGTTCTGGTAAAAGACAGATATAGAATGATATAGATGTAGAGGTCCACTTGATCCCACGGAACACTTGAACCTGTCGGTCTCCGGAATGATCCCGCAGCGTTCTTCGGTTTGGCAGTTTCTCAACGCGTCATGTCTTCCACCCTATTTGGGATTATGATCTCCAATGACTACTATACATTGAAACCACCAACCAAACGCATTGTTTTGAAGTGCACCATGGGTTTGGTCAACCCAGATGCCAGTTCTTGAGCAACAAACCGAGGAACGTATCTTGGGCATCTATGATGGGCCGCCTTTGACCAAAGAACAAGTAACTGCATTGGTGCAAAACGGCTTGATCGATATCAGGCCAGCTGTGGGGAGGTTCTAACACGGCGGTTGTGTCAAGTTGGCAGTCAATGAGCCAAGAGAATCATGGCATTTTGGAACTAGTAACTAGCAACTTAGCTAACTCGCCAACTCAGTAATTAAATGAATTGATAGATAGACAATGATAGATACATATCAAATCATATCAATAAATATATATAAAGACAAGGTGAGGCCAGTCTTCCTGTGGTCCTACGCTCCAGGAGATTTGCCTTCGATGAGCCTCCATCCCGAAGGATCTGCCCCAAATGCGGATACAACTTGAGGCATGGGATGACTCGTTGACATGTTCACAGGTGCGTTTTTTCGGATTGAATTGTGCTGAAAATCCCAAGAGCAGTGACTGTTGGGTTTCAATCTCTGGCTGTTGGAGTAGTTTTGGTCCTTTGCCGAGACCAAGTGTCCTGGAACTGGTTGGGGCTTGGGACTGGACAATCCATGTGACAACAAGAGGTCCAGCACTCCGGATCGCCCGCGACCGCACTCGCAGCCCTCGGAGTTGGGGGAACTCAGGTGAGAAGGCGGAGTGGAGGCTAATATACCCAAGTGACAACTTGATCTGTGCCATGGTCAAAGCATGTTTTATTTTCCCATGTTGGGGGATGGTCATCAATCCATTAATAGAATTTCATATATCTATTGTAAGGAATTCTTAATGATGGGGAGATGACCAATTCTCACATACCATGCTCTTTACAAGTGGCACTTGTAAGACAAGTGTCGGGAATTAACGCACCGGTTTTTTCCGGTCAAAATGCTGACGATCTCTCGAGGCATCAACACAATACTGACGGCTCTTCAACTGTGGCATTCTTTTTTGGAGACCCCAGTAAGCGCCCCTTTAGCCACCTGCCCGGTGGATTTTTTTGACACACCTCTGTTGCTACATACTATATAACTGCTAAGTTACCAAAGTTGTCAGTTGTCCCCTTACTTCGAGGATCGCTCCACGGGGATGACCCAAGCTACCAATCTTGGTTGATTCTCATTAACAGTACTCTGCTACAGAACTATTTATCATTGCAACTCGATTCGTTTGAGTTCTTATCCCCAGCTACAACAATCCTCCGAAAAAAAAAGAAAAAGTTCGGAATCTGCTCCAAATGGGCGAGCCCCGGCTGAGGAGCCAAAGGCCCAGATTTGGTCGGATGAAAACTTGGGCTGGGAGCATGGCTGGAAGTCTGTCACCCAAGGGAGGCGAGGTCGCGCGGCGTGGGGAGTGCGGACCTGGTGGGCAGGGCCAGTGGGAAATGACTGGGGGGAGGGGAACTAACAAGATTCGACTTTATTGTTGGAAATCCATGACAATCGCAGATATTTGGGGATGGGTCAGGCCACCTATGAGAGAAGACTGGCAGCAGCAAAGCTGAAGTGCTGAAAAGCAGAAACCTGCAACCTCCATGTCACAGCAGTAATAATCTTGATATATCTTAATTTGTGTCATGGTGATACCGATCTATATATATATATACATATATATATATATATATACACATACACGTACATATACATATACACATGTAGTTAATTTGATCCATCGTTACATCATCTTGTAATTCGGATCAACATTGAAGCAGTTTGTCTCCGGGTGATTCTGGTGAAGTCTAGGCAATCAACCAGATGTCTTCGCCCGACAAGACATCTATCTGGACATCGTGGGTTTTCAACCTCATCAAGCGCAGGAGCGAGCTGCGTGGGAAACTGCTCAGCTGGTTGAAAACTCCTGTTTGCAGGAACCTCCAGGTTACCTTCTAGTAAAGTAACATGGCAATGGAACACCCCAGATGACGGAAAGCGCTGGAACAGCGCAAGGAGTTGATGTAGCTTTGCCCTAGGGGGGGGGGTGTGGGGGGGGATAAACCGTGTGCAAACCCGATTTTTGATTTGCAGAAGAGCCTGGCGCAGTTTTGCTTCTGTCGGCCTCATTTTGGCGCATTTGGACGCTTTTGAGTCACCTTGCAGAAGGGGGGTCTCCATCTTGGGCTGTGTCAGCCTCATTTTGGCCCATGTTGGGCCGATGTTGAGTCGTGTAAGGCAATTTTGAGCCAGCGTTGGGACCATATTGGGCTTGTGTTGAGCCATTTTGGGCCGAGTTGGTGCGAAATTCAGCTCCTGTAGAGCCATTTTGGGCTATCTCGGGGTAGTTGTTGGCCTTTATCTTGGACTTGGGCATTTCAGTACCGTTGACTATTGGTCCATGCAAGGCGTTGGCACAAAACACTGTAAGTACCAAGAGAAAACACATTTTTTGGGTTGCATTGTTGATGTTTGTGATGCTATTTTTTGATTCCATTTGTTTCCTGTCCTTTGGGGCATGCTGCACTTAGACCATGCTGGCCTTATGGCAAACTCATGTCAAGCAATATTCGAGCCAGGGTAGATTGTCGTTATGTCCTATTGGGTCATATTGAACAGTGTTGGGCCAGCGTTGGGACCATATTGGGCTTATGTTGAGCCATGGCGTTCAACCATCATCTTAACCGCTGTTTCTTTCCCACATATTTCCAATTTGTTCATATTTCTCTGTATTTCTTCCATGTTCCCTCCATCTCCCTCCAAAGAATTCTCAACGGCTTGTGGAGATGAATGGGAAAGTGCAAGTGCTGGATTTTTATGGGTTTTTGATTGGGTGGCTGGTGGCTGTGGCTGCGCACATTAGTTTTTTAGGTACTACGGTATGCATTTCTTTCATATTCCCTTCATTTCCATGGTGGGAATGAGTGGGAATGAGGGGGAATGAGTGGGAATGAGTGGGAATGAGTGGGAAAGGGCAAGCACTTGGTTTTTGTAGGTTGTTGTTTTCCAGCTTCTAGGTCCTAGAAGGTCAAAGGACCTGTCAAAACTTGGATCTGGAGCCCAGCAAGCACTCGCACCAAGTCAAGCCAACTGGCACCAACAGGCCAGAGATGCTCAATGTCACCTTCACCAAACAAAGTGGCACCAGGCCAGAGAAGGCCAAGGATGCCTCCGCAGCAAGTAGTGCCTAGTGCCTACACCAATGCTCCTCGGAGGCGCTTCCCCTGCTGTTGGCTGGGGTCGGCGGATTTGGAGGGCGTTTGCAGAATGTGTGGGCTGCGTCGGCCTCATTTTGGCCAATGTTGAGCCATTTTGGACCGAGTTGGTGCGACTAGGCTCATGCAAACCCTTTTTTGATGACGGATGACGGAAAGCGCTGGAACCAGGCAGGGAGTTAATGTAGCTTTGCCCTGGGGGGGGTGTGGAGGGGCATATGGAGCGTGTGCAAACCTAATTTTTGATTTGCAGAAAACGTTTTCTTCTCTGTCGGCCTCATTTTGGCCCATGTTGAGAGTTTTTGAGCCACCTTGCAGAATGAGGGGCTCCATCTTGGGCTGTGTCAGCCAGCGTTGGGACCATATTGCGCTTATGTTATGTTGAACCATTTCGGGCCGAGTTGGCGCGACATTAGGCTCAAGCAGATGTTGAGCAATATTCGAGCCATGTTGGGTCGTTATGTCCTATTGGGTCATGTTGGGCAATGTTGGGCCAGCGTTGGGACCATATTGCGCTTATGTTATGTTGAACCATTTTGGGCCGAGTTGGCGCGACATTAGGCTCATGTTGAGCCATTTTGGGTTATTTTGGGGTAGTTGTTGGCCGTCATCTTGGACTTGGGATTTCAGTGTCGTTGACAATTGGTCCATGCAAGGCGTTTGCAGCATAAATAACAAGAACAACCGCAATTTTTAGGTCGCGTTGCTGATGTTTTTGTTGCATTTTGATTCAAATTTTGATGTTATTTTTTTGATTTCATGTTTTCCTTTCCTTGGGGACATGCTGCACTTCGGCTATGCTGGCCTTATCCCAAGCACATGTTGAGCAATTTCTTTGTCTTTCAAATGTGTGCAACGATATGGAAAACCAAAAAAATCCACAAGTTGTGAAGCTCGTTATTTAAAAAAAATCAATGAAACAATGTAGAAATCTATGAAACCCATGTAAAAATCAATGAACATATTGGGTTCATGTTGAGCCATTTTGGGCTTTGCCCTAGGGCGGACGTGTGAGGGGAGGGGGGCATGGAGAGTTTGAAAACCCAATTTTTGTGGGTGTCTTGATGGAGTGTTGGTGATGTGTCGGTGATCAGTCTCTATTGCCGAGGTGCGTCTTGGTGGCGTTTGGGTGGGGATGCATGCGTAATGTTGTGTTTGCGAGGTATTTGCTGGAATTGCTGTGGCATTTCAGCGCTACTTTTGGTGGTGTATGGGTGGTCTCTTGCTTGTGGGTGTCTTGGTGGTGGCGGCGGCATGGCATGAGCTCTCATATGGGTCGATATTTCAATGGTGTGTTGCATTTGCGCGCGCAGACACAATACACAATATCAACATATTTTTGACAAAAAATGGAGCATGCCCTACATATCCCGATGCCAAGAGGATACAGAAGAATTTGCAGAAAATTTCAACGATTCAGTCAAATAGAAAACGCGCACGAAAAAAACAAAATGCTTTGGAAAATGCAAAGTCGTGTTTGGCTGTCTTTCATTTTTTGTTTCGGATGAGATTTGCACTTGTTTACTTGATCGCACGCGACGCAAGCTGCCTTTTCCTTATGGAAGCTCCTCCGCTGGTAAGCAAAGGAAAAGCGCTGCAGCTTCACGCTGATGTTTGGGTAATGTATGGTCATGTTTTGTCGGTGTCTTTTGGATGTGGATTCCCGCTCTAGTTTGAGAAACTCATAGAAAAGTTTTGAGATTCGGCATGTTGGTATTGGGATTTTTCTGACCGCATATTCGTACATCTTTTGTGTCTACCTACCTAATTGGACAGGGGAACATTGGTAGTTTACTACTCGGGATATTTTTAAACATATATTTGAATGCTTTCCGTGGTTTGCCGCACTGGCTTGCAGAAAATTTGAAAACAATTTTTCCATGCCAACCTGTTGCTGTAATCACTTTGTTTCAAGCGCATCAGGACAGAAAACCCTTTGCGATTGTGAGTGAGGCGGACCAGTGGCTCAGCAAAAAAAGCTCATGCAGTAGTGGTCAAATGGGGGTTGATATTTGCATCCTTGGGGATGGGCATCGGCAGTGTCTGTTGCTGGAAGGGGTACTGTAACTCAATAATTCACTACGACGACTTATATGAATACCATTGAATACTATCAAGTGGTGGTGCTTCATCCCACTACCAGTTGATTGCTGACCCTCATACCAGCCCTTGGCCGGCGTTACTGTTCCCAATGGGATAATATCTTTGCGAATTGGACATTGGAAGCCAACTATTCTGCTGTTGGTGCGGTGAATGGACATGGGGGATCAAACATCTCCAAAATGGCAGTCTCTCCTGTCTATGGTTCTGTTCCAAAATCCTGGTAAGTTGGTAATACCAAACCATACAACTGGAAAATGGATAAATGCTTCATCACCCCAAACATGGTATCTTAGACTTTGATGTGTGTGTGTATATATATATATATATATGTGTTATATATTATATATACATGTTTTGTTTTATCCAAACATCAGCCGAGGTACATGCACCACTGCAATCTCCAACGTTTCGAGCCACTGTCGCTGGCAGCAGATTCTGGAGATGCTTCGGCACCTGTAGGGTCTGCTGGCTGCAGATCAGTTCGCTCCCAACAAACAGAATATGTACTTCAAAACATGTTAAACATGACTGGAAATATGTTATGAGTAATGACATGTAAGCGTAGTTCTTTTGCAGATAGGGTAGAGATGGTGATGCTGATGGAGCTGTTGGGCCATCCCCAAGGCGGGAGATGACACCGGGGAGCAAGATGGAGACACCCAAGGGGCCAACGCCAAGCCCTTCTCCTTGCGCGAAGGTGGCAGGGGAGCTGGTCGTTGCACAAAAATCCATGCGCAGCAAGAATGGGCATATGATTTGTTGATCTTGTTTGCATTTTTTTTTTTTTGCGGGTGTGAATCAACTATCTTCAACGACATTTTGGACATGGGGTCAAACAATTCAAGACTCAAAAACCAGAGATGATGATGATGATGATGATGATGATGATGATGATGATGATGATGATGATGATCATGATCATGATCATTATATTATCATAAACAATAGTATCAAGATGTTTTAACCATCCCATTTTGGGTCCCCAACGGCTTGTGGGTGGCCAGGATGCCAAGACCCCAAAGACGCCCAAGTTGGCAACCTTGGAGAGTGCCATGAGCATGGTGTCTCGACCGGGAGCGAGGCTGGTGGCCTTTCACCCCAGGGGATTTATCGCCAAAAAATGGGTGATTTAGTGTGAGGAATCTGAGGAAAATGATGAATCTGTTGGGATATTGGAGTACCCACTGCGTAGCTGGGATTATGAACTAGCGATGTTGGTTGATGTGGAGTTGAAGCCACCGACCAGATGGGCTTCTATGATTGAAATGAATAGATTGCTTCGTAGCTTGCTTTGTATATTTTTTTTTGATTTTTGTGTTGATTTTTGGGGCTTTCCGGATCTTGGACACCACTGGGTTTTGGTACACAATTCTAGGGCAGTCAAAGATCACAATTCTCTTAGGTGTTGGATTATGGGACCCACCTTTCAGTATTTTGGGCACTCCAATTCCCCCATGGCTCATCGTGGTTGAAGGGGGTGTGGCTCCACCTCTATCCTGAGATGTTGTCCCATCGCTGAGGATTTGGACGACAGAGAGGTGCCATCTTTTGCCGGTCCTGCGATTTCCTCATTTTTCGATAGCCCAACCCCCCCATTTTCGTTGAACACCTCCCTGTTTCTCTTGGCTACCTCCACCTTATCTTGATGGTGATTCCCTGAATTTTTCAGAAAAAATAGATTCATTTTTGGAAGCACCAAAAACATAAACAGAAGGAAACCACTGCACAGCTACCTCCCCATCTCCCCCAAAAAAGGTGATGGTGGTGTCCGCTCCTTCGCCGGTGAACATGGAACCGCCAGCGCCTCCGGTGACCCAGCGGCGTATCAGCGCCAGGGATGCCAAACTGGTGGAAGGTGCTGCTGCTTCTGCTGGTGGACCACTTTATTTTTTTGGGCAAGGGGTGAAGAAAAGGATGGGAGTGGTGGAGTGGTTACCGGTTGCTATCCTGGTTAGGAAGTCACCCAAATGGGCTGATCCCATTGTCGCTGATTCTTATCCAGTCGCTAACCGGGATGAACACCTGAGGGTGGGGACATTCCTGCAAGCCCATCCAACCCAGAAAATTACGCTGGGACCCAAATTTGGCAACTTTGAGTAAGAAGATCATCGAACCCAAACTTACATGGGGCGGTGGTGCCCAAATAGAGACTAGAATCTACTAGGAAAAGGACCACCTCTTCAGACAGTTCCAAAATGATGATGAAGGGTTTCAAAAGACCTAACCGTAGGAGGCAGATTTAGGTATGTTACTGTACCCAAAATACCTAAAAGGTGCTTTCTTGGAAGTCAATTTATAGTAGAGTCCTAATTTTTCATTTGTTTTCGATCATGTGCTTGTTGCATTAAACATGCCACATCCACTGATGGTGGGTGATGATTGTGCATGGACCAGATTTTGCCTGAAACAATACATGGGTGGTACCCCAAAACAAATTGTTTGTAAACAAAATGTACACATCGGTCTATTTCAAGTGTCTATACCATGTATATTGTGGAAATATGTGTGTATCCTGTGCGTATACGTGTATGTGTATTGTAGCATATATATATATACATTGTATTTACACAGGTGTGCTCATTTATGTTGTATTTCTATATGTGTTTATGTATGTATATCTATATATTCATATTTGTACATGCGTGTATAGCGTTTTGCATCGGTGTTCTTGTGTGAATCATTGGTCACATTTTCTGTTTGACCACATCTAGCCATAGCTTCAACCACTGGTCGACTGGTGGTTTGTTCATGGGATTCCCCAAGCGCCCCCGTAGATCTCTGAACGACACAGGCTCTAAGCGCTTGACCAAAGGGAACGTCATGAGCGCCTCAACGCCTGCTATGGAGCCCTTCACAGCGATCATCAGCGGATCGAAGGTGAGGGGTTGGATTTATGGCGATTTTGTGGGGTGGATTGTTGGATGGTTGGATGGGTTGGATGGTTGGTTGGATGGTTGGGTTTATGGTTGGACTTAGTTTCAAAAGCGCTGGATTTTGTTGTTTTTTCTCTGGCGATTCTAGATTGTCTGCAATAAAATTTCCATAGATTGGGGATAAACCCATTCTCTTTTTGGACAAGCGATATTTCATTGTTTGGCTCGGGTTACCAACCTTGGTTTGATGTTAGGAATCTTGACAAACTGTTTCGTGGAGTTTTGGATCGAGAACTACAGACACCATCTGGGGAGTCTGTTGGGAGATTAGCCCAGACGCAGGTGACGCAGCCCAATCATTCCGCTTTTTGAAATTAAGCACATTTTCATCGACTTATTTGCCTTCATCCGGCACTCTTAGTTGCACCCCATGGGTCTGTTGCTGATTGATGGACAAGCTCACAGGTCGACTTGCCTACCGTAAGGGTGGTGAAGTCTATGTTTTGTTGTGTTTTGTTGGGTGGTTATGAAGGATTGCGACATCAGTTGGTTGCTGATGATCCCTCCCATTGCAGCCGTACCGGCCGATCTGAGGCGCTCCCCCTGCCACAAATTGCGGGACCACAGCAGAGTCGATCCTTGGAAAGTTGGTTACATATGAAGTGGCTGCAAGATACCCCCACTGGCTGATGATGATCAATGATTATAATTACTGTATTTTGTGGGGATTATCATAAACCACGTGAGTGATTTAGACGACTTTTTATCTTGATTCATGTCGACTCGGTCACTTTACTGGACCATTTGTTTGGGATACATTATCATTCTTTTGTTTTGCAGATGTTCAAATTTTACTATATGCTTTTTGCCCCCCCTTAGATAAGCACCATCTCAAAACCAACCAACTGGGGCTGAGGAAGCAGATCGCCGCCGGATCGCGGTGCAGCGCCGGCGCCTCGCAGTACCTTGGTGTGTAGTGGTGAGTTTGATAGGGGATGAAAGGCAAACTTGGCAGTGTCTACAATGCACGCGCATGTCCATATATGTATATATATATATATACATATTATATATTTATTATGTATATATTCTATATTACATATATATATATATACATATACACATACAGCACTCATAGAAATGCACAGAGACACATGCACCAACATCTCCTTTGGGTCCTTTGGGTAAGGACTCAGCCGCACCAATTCCCAGCCACTGCGGCGAGATCCTGTGGACATTTCGATTTCAGGAGTGGATGGTGCCCTTCAGCTGTAAGTTGGTCTATAATCCCCATTGACTACAAAGCAACCCCTCCAAAAATAGAAAAGTAATTTACGACTATTTGAATAGCAATTTACCTTTGGATATTTTTTGGGTTGCTACATATATATATATATAACAGTCATGCTGGTTCTCAAGGCTGTCCATGCTCGAGCTTTCATCTGCTGCTGGGTTGATTGTGCAGGGCCTGCGTTCAAACCTGTTTGGACTTGCTTGTCCCTTTTACTGTTCATCCCCTGGCATTGGAGCTCTGTTGGCCTGCTATCTTGCTGGACTTGTCTGTGGTGTTGGATTCTGTGCTTGGCTTGCCTTTAGGTTTGACTTGTTCCCTACTGGTGCCACCTGCTCTTCCTCACCGGCCTCTGGTCCTCACTCAAGTCCCTCCCGTCCCTCGGGTAGGGCACGCACTGCGCTCCTGGGTTACTTGCATGAGCAGCAACGACGGCGAGCTTGAGGCTTCTGTGGATTTTCCTGGGCTGCACATCACTGTCACTGGGGTTCCGTCCTTCGTGCGTTTTGTGTCCACCTACCCAGATCATCAGGGCCGCTCTCAGAGCCCATCCGCTGGATCTTTTGAGCTTCTCTCAGAAGCGCCTTCCTCTGCCCCAGCTGCCCCTGTCCGGACTGGCTTGGAAACACGTGACCAGATTGCCTCCTCTTTTGTGCCTTGTCCTGGCCGTTTCTTGGCTCTCAGCACTCGTTTGTCTGGTGCTTCCCTGGGCGGTCGTGGCCGTGTTGAGCGTGCTTGGACTGCTGGTCAGTGGGCTCGTGCAGTTTTGGACTCCCGCATCCATTCGCCAAATCGGACACCGCCATTGGACTTGCGGTCGCGTTTCTACGCTGTGGCCCGTGCTGATTCTTTGGATTACCCTGTGGTGTTCCGTTCTTCAGCATCCTACTGGCGTGCCATCGGTTCCCTCGAGAACAGCTCCTCTGTGTCCCAGTCTTTCCCAAGTGAGGCTGAGGCCAAAATCTACTTGGTCGCTGCTGGATTTTCCGAAGAGTCAATTCAGTTTTTGCCCTGACCTAAGTACAAATGGCCTTGGACTTTATGGCCGACGAGACTCTCAGTCTCTCAGCCCTGGTGACAGTGGAGGTGGATTTGGAGCCGTACGTTTTGGAATGGCCTGCAGTTCCCGATGCAGATGGAGCAGCCGAAGCAGTTGTTCTGGCCATCATGAAGAGGCAAGGTGGACTGATGCTTGCCGTGCCGACTGGTTTCATTCCGCAAGGTGTTTTGGACAGGGCGAATGCAGGCCAAGAAGCCGGCCCCATAGGAGCTTCTACCACTGCCATAGTTCCCAGTGTTTTGGTGGAAGGTGGAATCAGGTCTCTGACAGGTTCACAGGTAGATGTGCTGTTGGTCGATGTGTCCGCAGATCTTGTTTCTCAGATGCGTCCCATGTTGGAATTGGAGGACATCGCCTTTCCTTTCGACCCAGAAAATCCCTTCAGCTTGCCGTCTCCTGTCGAGCTTCTGAGAGCTGCAAAGGATTGGGTTTCAGCAGCAGGCGAAGAAACCGGCTTGGCCTTTTACTCTGCAGTAGGGGAATCCGGAGAGCAGACGGAGGAATCTGCCGTAGAAGCGGAGCTACCAAAAGCCTCTCCGCAGCAGCCCAAGAGGTCGAGAAGACCTGCAAAGCCAGGAGGCATTCCTTCTGGAAGCGCACCAGCTGCCGAAAAGCAAAAGAGGATAACAACAGCATCTCTTGCGGCCTCCATGGATCAGTTGTTGGCTGTCGTTCCGTCCCTGTCAGGTCAGTTGCAAGAGTTGTCCAGGAAGCAGCAGTTGTTGGAAGATCGTCTGGTTGCCCCGTCCTGAGCAGGTGCCCTTGGACTTTCTCAGCCGCTGTCGGCCACCATGCCAAAGCCTGTAGGTGCCAGCACTGTTGCAAATGCTCTGATGTCGCCTCCTCCGAAAGTCAGAGGTCTCCCACCTGTGGATTTTCAGCAGAATATGGACTCCAGACCCGAGGAGCTTCAGGCTTTGGAGGAGGACAAGAGGGAAGCTGCCTCAGCAAGTGGGGATCTAGCAAAAGCTGTGTACGCCCAATCTCAAGCTTTGACGACGCTGGTGGGTCAGATTGCCTTGACTTCTCAGGACCCCCTAGTGGACCTCAGCTCTTCCGGAGCATCAGCCAGCACTCGTGGGGCGATGGGAAGAGCGAAGTTGCAAGCAGAACTCTCGACCCACTCAGGCCTCTTCTTCCAATCAGTGCTGAGATCGATGGCCCGGCGTATGCAACCCACTATGCCCGCTACTGGGTCACCAGAGGACTTCCTCAGGCGGGGGATCTGTGGTACCCTGTATATGGAACGATACGGCGGTTTCGGTCGCCACCGGGACTTGGGGATGATCCTTTATCAAATCATGTGCATCATGGACTTTCTTCAAGCAGGAAATGTGGGAGCAGCCCAGGATGCAACCGCCTTATTGGCGGTTTGCATAGATCAGGCGGTGCTGGACGGAGGACGTTTCGATCTGGCTGCCCTGTTGACGTTGCAAGAAGACCCCCCTTCCGCAATCTTCATAAACAGGCAGCAGAGTTCCCTGTCAAGGGCAAGAGCGTTCTCTCAACTTGCCGATCAAAAATGGGTCACAACCGCATTAGCATTTGTGAAGGAATTGGATTTGATTCAGACAAAGCGTCAGGAGCTCTCAGGTCAGGCGGCAGGGTCACAGAAAGGTCAGCCCAGTTCCGAGCCCAGTTCCAAAGCAA
The DNA here is from genome assembly GCA_003297045.1 of Symbiodinium sp. clade C Y103. NCBI lineage: Eukaryota > Dinophyceae > Suessiales > Symbiodiniaceae > Cladocopium > Cladocopium sp. clade C. The sequence goes on along the minus strand of BGPT01001243.1, from coordinate 122,441 downwards.
GAGCACAGCCAAAGAGGAAAGGAAAAGGTGCAGCAAAGGGTCAACAGCAGAGCGGTCAAAATCAGGAAGCGGAGGAGGAGTGAAAAGTGCTCCTGAGAGCAGGACAGAAGTTTCATCCCCTGTGGGGCAGGAGCCAAACCCACTTGTGGATACTATAGATTTTCCGACCTGGGCCATTTGTTTGCCTAGATGGATTTGCAAGACGAGGTGCGATTTTGCCTGGCATCTCCGTCGGTCTTTTTCTTTTTCCGCGCAGCAGTCTTCCGGGCTGTCAACCACTGCTTTTCCTCTGCCCTTGCCAGCTTTGCCTGCTTGTGTTCACAGAGGATTCCCAACTCTCTCCAGGAAGAGGCTTTTGAAGCTTTGCAAAGCACGCCTTTTGCATGTGACCATTTTCACTTTGAACTATGTGTTTCTTGGTCGCTTCCCTTCCGTTGAGGAGCTTGGAAGAAAGCCTACTGGGGTTCAGCGTGCGGTGATCCAGAGACTCCGGGCTTTGTTAGCAGTGTGTGGATCTTCACAGGAATCGTTTCCCCTTGCCCCTGGGAGGTCCGGACCTGAATTAGGTGCACAGATAGTCCAGCTTGAACATTTCATGCAGAAGTCACCAGAGTTCAAACGGTCTTACCTTGATCGGCCTGTCAAGTTTTCTGAGGATGCCAGTTTGTTTCCATCAGACCGTTTTCCGCAGCTCTTGCCATACAGGTCTTTGGATGCAAGTAGGTTGAAGCTTGTTGGAGAAGGAAAATGGCCGATGAGTGATTTTCTGCGAGGGCCCCTTTGGTTGCCGTTCCTTGAGCCTGCTTTCCTGCGTCATGGGCTGCCAATCGATGAGTCCTGTGCTCCAAATTTCCGTCAGGAGTCTCGGAGCGAATGTTTGAAGTTGGTGAAGTTGTGGGATGCGAAGGGGCTTTTAGAGCTCTTTCCACAGCCTGCGGAGGATGGAATGTTCTGTAGGGTTTTCAACGCCTTCAAAGGCCCTTTGGTTGACAGGCAAATCGGAGACCGCAGAAAGGTCAACATGAGTGAGCGGTCTTATGATGGTCCGTCACAGTTCTTGCCGCCAGGTCCCTTGCTCATCCAGCTCAAAGCAAAGAGGTATCATGAAAAGTTCGTAGCCTCGGTGACGGACCGTCGTGATTTCTACCATCAGGCGTCTGTTTCTCTTGAGCGTTGCCAGACGAACCTTTTGCCCTTTTGCTACAAGTATGATGAGGTTTGTGAGTTGGGTGCCTTTGGAAAGCTGGTTGAGAGAGCTGCGGCAGGGAAGTCCCAAAAGCGAGAAGTAGTAGGCGATAGACTAGGTGTCAAGTCCCTCTCACCCGATGCCAAGTCTTTTGTAGGCCCTTGGTTTCCGGGCTTTCGTTCCCTTTTCCAGGGGGATCACTTGGGTGTGGAGTTTGCTTTGTGTGCTCATCAGACTTTACTGGAACAAGATGGACTTTTGGTTGATCACGAGCAAATAAAAGGCCACCATGGATTTCCGGTTGGACCTGTGTACACTGGACTTGTAATTGATGACTTTTTCGTGATCAGCCGTGAGCATGTGAAGACTCAACCACTCCACAGTGCTGCTTCAGCTGCACTTGCCCGAGCCCGGGCTGCCTACGACAGAGAGGGGCTTTTGGGATCCGTTGAGAAGGATGTGGACTCTGAAGCTAGGTTCAAAGCAGCAGGTGCTGAAATCATTTCCGATGATCATGCAGTTGCCAGTGGGCTTATAACTGTGGCTGCACCAGTTGCAAAACGTCTGGCTTTGTCCTGTCTTTCTCTCCGTGCAGCTGCATTGCCTGGTCTCTCTCCTGCTTTGGCTTCTCGTCTTGCGGGGAATTGGACTTCCGTGTTGATGTACCGGCGGTGTTTGTCTGCGGTCGTCGATGGACTGTTTGCGCTTGGTGCAAGTGGTGATGTCATGCCCACTGGTGTTGTCGTTCCCTTGCCTAGGCCCGTTTGTCGTGAGCTTGTCATCTTGTCTGCTTTGGCTCCTCTGGTCTGCACCAATGCGGCAGTTGAGTACCATGGTGAGATGTATGCCACTGACGCATCCCTGTCAAAAGGTGCCGTAGTGAAAGCGATGGTTGCACCAGAGGTTTGTGAACAGGTTTGGCTGGACTCAGATAAGAAAGGAAGCTATGTGCAGCTTGACAATGGATTTCGCGAAATGCTGCGGCATGTCGGTGAGTTTGATGGTGACGAAGTGCCTGACGTTGGACTTGTAAAGCCAAAAGCTTCCCCCTTGCTTTACTTCGACTTTGTGGAATTTTGTGGGGGTGTGGGGGCAGTCAGCAAAGCAGCCGTTGGACTTGGACTTGTGGTTGCTCCCCCACTGGACTTGTCGGCTTCCCGCCATTACAATCTCACTGACTTGCGACTCCTTGAATGGGCTTTGCACATGGTCGCTGAAGGCCGTTTCCGATCCTTTCTTCTGGAGCCTCCCTGTACCACCTTCTCACCTGCGGCTTTCCCCTGTGTGCGTTCCTACAAGCAGCCCTATGGATTTTCCCGTGAAAACCCAAAAGTCCTTCATGGAAACTGCCTTGCCTTCCGCTCTCTCATCCTGCTGCGAGCAGGACGCAGGCATGGTCGCCCTTGCGGCCTTGAGCAACCCAGGAGGTCGAAAATGGCATGGCTTCAGGAGTGGATCAGTTTGGTAGCCTCTGGGGATTTCCAAGAAGCCATTTTGGCCGCATGTCAATTCGGGTCTCCCCATCAGAAAGAATTTCGTTTTCTTCTGTTTTTGATTGCCGTGGCTGATGTGGAAAAGAGGTGCACCCGTGATCATCCCCATGTCCGGATAGAGGGAAAATATACGAAGAAGTCCGCCATTTACACTCCTGAGATGGGCTTACACTTGGCAGTAGCCTTCAAGAGCGCGCTCCGAAAGCAGATCACCCGAGAGGAACCGTCATGGAGCCTGGAGGGATTGGAATCTGTGGTCTCAAATGACATGATGCTTACTGCGGCTTGGGAGGAGGTTGATGCCTGGTTTTGGAAAAGGTCCCCACATATAAATGTGCTTGAAGTGTCAGCGGCTGTCAAGGTTTTGTTAAAGCATGGACTCCACCATCCCCATACCAGGTTCATCTCTTTCCTTGACTCTGCTGTTGCCCGGGGTGCCCTTGCGAAAGGTAGGTCCACTTCAAGATTGCTGCAGCCTCTCCTCAAGCGAGCAGCAGTCTTGCAGGTTGCTTTTGACTTGTATCCAGTCTGGCCCTTTTGTCCTACCAGGTTGAATTGTGCAGATGATCCAACCCGTGATGTCCCTTTGCGAGAGCCCTGCCAGAAGACCTTGCGAAGTGCCAGAGGGATTGATTTCAGAGCCCTTCACCGCGTTGGACTTAAGCGGTCTGCTGCAAACTGGGTCCGTCTTTTGATCCTTGTCACCACGCTGTCCCCGGCTTATGCTGGTTTTGGACTTGCATGTGAAAATGCCGAGCCTTGGGGTTTCAGCTTCATTCAGCATCTCTCAGCCAGCCTCATTGGACTTTGTGGATTTTTGCTCTGTTTGTGCGCGTTTGGCCTCGTTTGGACTTTGGTGCTTTTGACCTTGCTGCGTCTTTGGACTGTCCGAACTTGGTGCCTCTTTGTCTTGCTGTTCTGTGTCGCAGGCCCTGCACATGTTGTCCCCCCGTTGGATTTCGGCGCGCGGGCGGTTGCCATGGAACCTACAACAGCTGCTGAGAGAAAGCGTGCCGAAGCGAGATCTGCGGTAAAGCCGACTGGAGACAGGGTTGCGCTGGACCTGACGAGAAACAGACGTAAGAAGTTGCTGAAGGGCTTCCAGGTTTGGCTGTGGCAGACAAAAGGAGTTTCGCTGCTGTATCTGCTTAGAGAAAGACCAGCGGATCCTGAGAAGATTGCTCACTGGCTGACTTTGTATGGTCAGGAGCTCTTCAAGACTGGAAAAGCATACGGAATTTTTGCAGAGACAATCAACAGCGTTGCGGCAGCAAGACCCCAGATCCGGAAGAGTTTGACACAAGCGTGGGACTACGCCTTCTCGTGGCTGGCCGACGAGCCTTTTGGCCACCACCCAGCACTTCCAGCATCCGTGCTGCTGGCTCTCCTCAGCATTGCTTTGCTGTGGGGATGGGTCCTCGAAGCTGCAATACTTGGCCTATCTTGGGCCGGAATCTTGCGGATTGGTGAGGCTCTTCAGGCCACCAGAGGGGATCTTGTGCTTCCTCGAGATGCTGCTCCAGGTACCAGGTACGCTTTGCTGAAGATCAAAGAACCAAAAACGAGAGGTCGCCATGCAAGACATCAGGCAGCTCGTGTTGACCCAGTCGACATCATTCAATTGCTTGATATAGCCTATGCTAGGCTTGAGCCGAGGGAGAAACTTTGGCCTTTGTCAGCGGCGACTTTGAGGCGAAGGTTTGGAGATTTGATGAAAGCGGCCCGGCTCCCAGAAGGAAGCAGTGGTGACAGGACGAGGGCTTTCGACCTGTCATCACTGCGGCCTGGTGGGGCGAGTCATCTCCTCACAGCTTGTGAGGACTCTGAAGTCGTTAGAAGGAGAGGCCGTTGGGCAACAGTCAAGACAATGGAGATATATTTGCAAGAGGTTTTGTATGTGACCTATGTCGAAAAGTTGCCCAAAGCCACAAAGGACTTCATAGCACTGGCAGCAGCTGGATTTCCAGACATTCTCAGCCAAGTCCAGTTTTTCACAGATGCAGGCATCCCAAAGACAACATGGTTTTTCCTGTTGAAAGGCCGACAGGCAAATGTGGGGGAAGATGGTTCATGCAGTGCTGCTTTTGATGCACATCCGATGCATCGCAGCGAGAACTCAGATCGCCAGCGTGGAAATGGGAAGGCGCAGATTTGATGTCAAATCTTCAACAGAACAGTCATGCTGGTTCTCAAGGCTCCCACCCTGCTTTTGCAGGCCCAACCCAGTTAGTCGTCTTTCAACAGTGGTTCATGCAGTGCTGCTTTTGATGCACATCCGATGCATCGCAGCGAGAACTCAGATCGCCAGCGTGGAAATGGGAAGGCGCAGATTTATATATATACATACACATATACATATAGTTAACCCAGTTCTACACCAAGTGAGCTATCGTAAACGGGGGCCCCACCATGTGGGTGCCAAAGGTGATTCCTAGTTGCGAAGATGACCTCCCGGTTGACTCAGAATTTGTGGTTTGACATCACTACCAGCCAGGTCTGTACGTTTTAACCTTACGTGTAAATAAACTGGATCTGTTGCGAAATCGTCAGGAAAGTCAGGCAGATGGATGATTGGAGTAGGAACTGAACATCCCTAAAAAAGATAAACAAAGCCCTGCGAACCTTTTCGGAAAGTAGCCGTGAGTAGGCTTTTCCACGCGTTTCTGTGTGAAAGATCACTGTGGGACCATGGTCAAATCTTGCACATGTTTTTGCGTCTCAGGAGTTTCGGCAGCACGTTGAGGCGGCTTTTCAGCTCTGGCATGACATGTGAATACAGGCAGTCTACAGGTATGGAAATCCATCATGTTCTCTGGTTAAGGTTATGCATTCAGGGAATTTGTCATGATCTGGATGATACACATCCACATCCTCATTCAGTAGTTCACATTCTCACGGATTTCTAAGTTGAGATTTACCAAAAGGAGACATTCAGATGATGTCAAATGTGCGGCTATGGAATAACGACGCTTAGTTGGCCTCATCCAAGATGGGCCATGCGAACCTCATGAAGGTCTCCAGGGCCAAGGCCAGCCCTTTCCCCGGCAAAGTGAAGGCCAATGGAAGCATGGTCACTGTACCCAGTTCCATGCAGTTCTTCCAGGCAGTTTCACACTGTTCCACACAGTTCACATCTTGGGCAATTGTTTGTGAGTTTTCTTCAAGTGAATAAGTTGAGCCATTTTTTCCTGTCATTGGATGAACGCAGGGAGGGTGAAACAGATTTGTAGCTGTGTACTTTATGGATCAATTGGAAGGATCAAGATCAAGTCAATTGACCAAAAAAACACCATTGCTGATCATGGTTGGAAAATGACTAAAGAAAACTTCTATGGGTTTCCCTTGATTTTTCTAGCCTCATCCATGGACCCCAGAGCCTGCAGGGCCCTTTCATCTTGCGGGGAGTAGGAAGTTGTACAGCTACTTTCAGAAAAGGCTGTGCCACGACAAAGTCCCCACTTGCAGCTGGGCGTGTGTCCAGCGGGGCCCCTTGTGGCGCCGGTCAGTCCTTCTTGATGGCAGCTGGGCAGGTCATGTGCCAGATGGGCAGTTCACCTAAGGGAATTGAAGTGAGGATCACCTGTGATTGTTGTGTTTCCTCTGCATAGTGTGGCTGGAAGCTTACTGTAGCTGTGAGAGTTGTGGGCGACTCCACGTCACATCATGAGAATCCCTGGTGGAATGTTAGTGGTTTGATACTGCTTGATCAAAGCAGAAGCTGCCTGGGAAATCACTCAAAAGGCAAAGGATGGTCTCAGGTCGAAGACTTTCTAACCAGGGTTGTACGTCGCGACAAAGGTTCCAGTTGATAGGAGGATGTTCGGTGTCAACGTCGGTTTTCACCGCAAGGTGCAAACCGGCAACCTGTGTCACCCACGGCAAAAACAGCGTGTCAGGTCCATGGTTGGCTGGGGGGACAGAGCCCGTTTCAAGTTTCCCCCTAGTTTGAGTCATGATCACAGGTCTTGCTGCCAAGAGGAATGGTGCTAATTCTGTAACAAGTCCGGTGGGTGGCTACAACCATTTGTCATCTTTATCCGGAGGGTTCCCCAAACTGACGAGCAACACGTTGGGATGGGTGATTCAAATGCCAGACTGTCTCCAAGATATGCACAGAATCCCTATCAATTTGTCGACTTGGTGTTGTTGCTATTTCTGAGTTTTTTTTTAATGGCAAGTCTCAACACCTTTAATCTATCCGCGAGGGTCTATCAATCCAGACTTGCCTTGCGACATTGTCCACTTTGGTCTGTGGTCATTTGTGTATCCGTGTGTCAAAATTCAAGACTCAAGACCCTTGTTGGTCGATGATTCTACAGCTGTAGTATGGGATTGATGAATCATGACTTTTTGACAGATCACTTTTCCTTTGTCCAGTTGCTTTTGTGTTGGACATTAGAGTAGGCGAATCAAGTATGACAACAAAGCTGGCAATGCCTCTTTGCTGCCTCCACTGCCGCTCTTTAGATCTTGACATCAATCAACATGTATGACAATTGCACTGATGGAGTCCCACAGTGCAACCTGCTTAGTTTTTGTTGTGTTTGCACACTACAAAAACATTGAAACCATTACCTGGGAAAAGTCTCCTGCCCGACACGGAACGAAAACTGAGTCCACTCACTTCCTACTGAAATATCAGTTGGTGCAGTCAAAGAAACTGGGACCACACCCAGGGTGCGAGGATACTATTTAAAGTATTTTAAAGTATCCACCAACGAAAACTGCAAAGGACAAAGAGACCTGAGGAAGTACCAACATCATTTGCAGAGTCGTGAGACCACAGCCACAGTGGCGAAACGTCCACGCCTCAGATTCTTCACAATGTGAAATGATTTGTGCCGTTAACAAAACATCACTGGATGCCTGTGGTAATCTGAAAGTTCAGGAGGGTGAGAAACGTTGTTCAGAAGATTGGATTCAGACACATGCAGTTGACATTTTTGAATTCCTGGAATCTTTATTATTTTTGGCATTGTGCTCGTGGTGCCAGCCACTGTGTGGCCCTGCTAAGCCCTGTCTTGAAGGCCCTGATGTCGTTCAAAGGCTATCAGGCGTAAATGCCGTTGCAACCTGCTCCTTTTCATGGCAATTGCTTTTGGGTCGCTTTTGATTCCAATGGGATAGATATCAAGTCTGATGTAGCAAGCATCTCCTGGTGACACTTTGCATGGGTTGATCTTCCATGCCACTGACTGGTTTCCAACTATGTAAAAGAATCTGTAGGGGACTTGTTTGTTGCTGAAGGTAAATATATGAGCGGTACATCGATGACTCATGCTGTGCAACTAAGTCTGTTGCGGCAACATACATGTTGATGTGTAGCCCACTAGTAGCAGTCTAACAGATGAATCCTGATCACTCGTAGAGTTAAGTCTCATTCTTCGCAAAATATATTGTTAGTGCTAAAGCCTTAAGCGCTTTGTTTCTACAAAGATGTCTGGAAGTGACAAGAACGCGACAGGATTCTCATGTCTTCCGAAACTACCCACGATGCCCGACTAGCACTGGCTCTTTCCTCACAACAGCCGCCTGAAAAAAACGTAAGAGATCTCAGCAACCCTGGACGATCACTTCAACTGGTGGTTTTGGTGTGGGTCAGAACAAACCAAGAAAACATATCATATCATATCAATACATAATGCGCAAGCGTGTTCCAGCACGTCATCTATTCAGTAGTGTTGAAATCATTTTTTCCAGCATGACAGCGGTGACAGCTGCCAGGGGATGCAAGATGGGAGGCGCCAGCACCTGATCCGTGGCCGGGAGTTTGTCACCAGTGCAACCAACAAGACTCCACCGTCACCGTGGAGATTGGAGGTTTTTGCTACGTTTCCCCAAGGTTGATGACATGTACATTTCCAACCAACAGTACAATTGCTCACTATATATAAATATAATTGTATATATATATATATGTATTATGTGCATTATGTATATATATATATATGTAAATATCCACTGTACAATTGGGTATCTCATGTTCAGAGAAGTCTGACGGCAGGTTTGAAGAGCCTGTATTACCCTCGAACGGAGGTGCCCTGGGATCAATCAATCCGAGAGTGCCCTATTTGATGACCGAGGGTTTGCCATAAGATCCCAATCCTCGGAAACTTTGGTCACTTTCAGTATTGATCATTCATTTTTTCAGTTCCTGCTGTTGGCCATAGATCTCTAGCACTTTCTGTCAATCCAGCAGTTCGTCATTGATGGAGGTCAAAGTCTACATACGTTTGGTACCAACTTATGCGGTGTGCATGCTGTCTTGTTGCTGCTAGAATTATGAGCTCCAGCAGAGTGTTTTTCGTGTTCACTTTGTCACTTTGTCACTATTTCGCGAAACAGATTTCCTGCCGACAAGTTTCCTTCGTGAAATCGCCCATCAGATGGGACAAGGTTTCAAATTACAGTGCGTACATATTTTAGATTTATCAGAACTGCTCCCATGTTTTTCAAGCCGCATTGATCTAACGCACTGCCCCTGAAGGGAACAGTTTCTCAGACTCCCCTGGCCAATGGTGCCTTGGTGACACAATCAGTGCCATTGTTTCTCAAAATGACTGGCTGGATCTAGAGTCTAGAGTCTAGAGTCTACCAACACAACTGAGGTTCAAGGAGAATCCCCTTCTCCAGAGTTGGAATGCTTCAGCGCAGGACAGTTGTAGCTGGGGATGTTCATGCAGTTCATGCCTTGACTGCCGGGGTGCAGATGGAGGTAGTGGATGAGAGGGTAAAAATGGGGTTGTGGTGATTCAATTCTTGTTTGTGAGCATATATTTATGTTGGCCAGCAAAGAGATGAGCCTGGTTTGACTATGTTCTAACATTTCTACCATTTCAATCGCTTTTCAATCTCTTCTTACAAGTCCGGGGGCCAATCTATGGAGGATCCCATGCGTTTTTTTTTCCGACCCAGCTCTGACGAACTCCAGGATGCCTTGGCTGGCGCTTTGCCAGGTGCAGCAACTGGGCAGGTCCCAAGAACTAGATGGGGTAATGATAGATAATGAATCACCTGATGGGCACGTAACCGTACGTGTTGATGGTTTGGGCTGGTCCACTCCCACCATCTGTCAACCAGATCGGGTACCAAACCAAGGGTTCTGGGTGTGTTGGTTTTAAAGGAACAGGGATTACTGTTCATACAGAGTTTCCTAAAACGGGGTACCCCTAAATTCAACCTCTGCTTTATCATTATATTCCCTACTAAATAGCAATTGTTGGGGGTTCATCCACCATTTTCAGAGAGACCCATGTATCCGACCATTCATCGGATTGTCCCCACGTGCCAGGGCAGACCAGTCAGTTGCAAACTCCTCGCTCTTCCTTGTTGGGCCACCCAGCTCTACTGAATGATCTCTCAGTGCACAGCAGAGCTTGGAGAGTGCGTTCCATGGTCAAACTGGCATTGCTTTCCAAGAGTATTGGGTGCTTTGACTATTGTAGACATAGGTATGAGTCAAGATTCATTCTCAAAGCATTCTGAGTGGAATCCTGGGTGTGATATGATCCACGAAGCAGGGAGCCGCAACTTCATTTCTTATTCATTGGTGAGAACAGACCCATGTGATCCGTTTCTTCATATCGCCCAGGTCCATCCCTAGAGCCGACATGTCGCAGGTTTGGGCGTGCCACTAGTCATGTTTTTTGACCAGGGAGTGGGGCAATGAATCCGTGGTGAAGATGGCTATCCCCCGCCAGAAACTTATCGCCTCTTGATTGCCTTGCTACTGTAAATTTGGCTTGCGATGTCCTTCCTTTGCAATTCCCAACATTTTCAACATGTTTTAACTATTGGTGCATTCCATTCAAGTCCAATCAGTTGAAGACTCATCTACAATTAACATCTACGGAAATAATTTTAGATGTGGAATGTCACGACAGCGTGTTGTTTCCTTTGCTTGCATCCATTGAAGAGATCATTGGTATTTGGTGTGGCACCATCTTGCATAAGTAGAATGTGTTTCTAGATGTGCTGCCAATCAAAGCGGGAAAAAACTGTGCCCGCGGAGCCCACACAAGGTGAAGTATCGTTTGCCCCATAACATCCATAACCCAGGCGCTGAGACTATCCGACCCAATAGAGATCCCAAATTGAACATCAAACCTCTTGTCCTCAACTTTGAACTGTAGATGGTTATAGGAATGGTCATGCGACAATTCATAGGGATGGCCAGCATCGGGATTACCGATTTCCATGCTGGGACGACCGGAACGCACTGCCGCAGGGAGAAGTGTTGATCGAGGTTCCTCAGACCTTATTTAGAGAAAAGGTCGTGGAGGCGCTGCACAGCTGAACCCAGCTGACGGTTTTTACCCGATCTGGGGATGTCTTTCTTGCTGGGGAAGTGCTGTTTCTTTGTCCAGCAAACAAGTGTTGTCTTGACAGACAGCTACAACCAGCTTGACATTACCTGTATAACCTGAAGAAAGTAGCTGGCTGTACGAAGCATAGCTGGCGTCCGCGTCTAGTGATCCCATGGCAGACCTGCAGGTGCCCACCATTTGTACCCAAGAGTTGGTACGAGCTGTCCCAAAGGTGGAGGCACTTGGAACCTTCGGGGGCTGGGGTGCGAGGATGAATCACATCCTTGCAAATGGAAACTGGCATTGTAACACTTAATTTCGAAGAACAAAATCGGACAATTCTGTTCCAAACCTTGTTCACTTTTTCGTGGGTCCATCCAAACTTTGAGGTGTGTACATCCGTGAATTTGCATTGGGTTGATATATGGGGAATGTGCAGACATGTCAACAGCGCTTTTATAAGCTGAGTCTTTGTGGGAGTCCGACACATTCAGTCTGCAAATATTTGAATTTCTATCTTTGCTGAATCATTCAATCATTTCTACCTTTCCAGAATTCCATTAACTTTTCTTCTTTTCCTGTGAAAGCTGACGACTTAGGCGTCTCCCCCACCTCTTGTGTTTTGGGCCGCAGCAACGATGCACTCCAGGTGCACGAGATCATCAAGGAAGTTCCAAAGATCGAATATCAGGCCCCCATGGGTTGACGACGATTTCACGGGGATTACAATGAATTATGGATGATTATGTAGGGGTAAATGAAATATGGTAACCCTTATCAAACTTGATGGATTTTTCATAGGGTACGGGTCTGGTAACCCTTGTAAAACTTGATGGATTTATCATAGGGTACGGGCCGGGTCAAAATTGATCAAAACCTATGATCCAGTTAGCGCAAACCTATGATACCTGGGGGCCCTGAACATGGCAGCTCGGCAAAGCACAAATCCGCCATTGAAACACATGTGTGTCTAAATAGCCATTTGTCCTACTTGTAACGGAAATGATAACTCATCGGGTTTTGGGGCACCCTATGTTGCTCATTCTGCCCCATTTGTTGGTAGATTGTTGGTAGATGTTCGTTGCAATCCTCTACGAGCCTGCTGTGGGGCACCCCTGCAATCGTTGGGTGGAAAGGTCACAGAGCGCGTGGTGGAAGTGCCAGAGGTGGCGAGTCACGCTGCGTTGGTGCTCACTTCCTGTGGTGAATTCGCAGCTGGGTTTTTTTGCGGGGGAATGTGGCATTGACCCATGCGCCGGGGATTTTGAGGAAATGGTTCGAAGGCAGCTGGTACATACATGTACATACTGGTATTCACCCTTTACTTTGGATGAGTGAATGCAAGTGTGCATGTTTGCAGCGGCCTGCTAAGGGCACACAAATCACTTGTTCAACCTAGACCCCCGAGTCCTTGCATGTAGTTTACATATGCAGTGATTGTGTATGCTCTACGCGCATGTGCGTTGGCCAACCAGATTGATAAACCTCTCGGAGCAGAGGGTGGCATGGTTTAGTTTTCAAGATTGGCAAGAGTATGCAGCGCCACAGGCATCAGTTCTCAAGCTGCATGGATTCGTGTTTGCAGCCTTCATGTCAGTTGGTTGCCAGTTGCCTGCAGGTCCGATATGTGGAAAAGATCGTGGAAGTGCCGGAATCAAGGATTAGCTTAGCATCTTTTTCACTGTCTTTCAAATCTGTTGCCCAAGGAAAATCACCCTTCTAAAAAGTCCTCTTGGACGTAAAAGCTCCACTGGCTCCTGGTCAGATCGTAAACGAGTAAAATCCCACCCCAATTTGGTCATTTTGCCATATGATACATCTGGTAACCTTACCATCTGACCGTATGGAACTTGCGGGGTTCATTCATTCTTTGGTGCACAAAATCTGTGTTTTGCCTGGATCCGGACAACCAAGGAAGTGCACACGCAAGAGATCGCAAGGAACCCAGTGCTAGCTGGCAAATTACAGGAGAAAGATTACAACAAACATTTGGGCCCACGGATTTTTGGGTCATTTTTCCTATTCAACCGTCCATCATTTGATGCCTACATGTGTTGTGGATGTGCCAGAGATTGCAGTTGCTGCTGTGTTTCCCAGGTCAGAACAGTTCCAAAGATCGAAGTCCAGGAAGTGGTGGGGTCCTCAAAGAAACAAACCGCTGCCGTTGCTATGGCCATAGCGTTGCCTTTGGAGGACTTTGGCGGACTTTTTGTTGTGTAAACTTACCATATACTTTGGTCCAAACATGTATCCAGATGTATGAAGGAGAGAGTCAGCAGCAGAGGTATCAAAGATCCATAAAGATCCCATGATCAAACTTGGGACTGTTCTGGCCGTGGCCAACCTGGCGAAGCCAAGGTCAAGACTGTTCCGAAGGTACAGGTCCAGGTCCAAGAAAGGATCATTGAGGCCACTGGACTGGGTGGACGTGCGGAAAATCATGGCTGGGCTGATAATATCCAACCAGTTAAGACTAGTTAATACCAGTTATCATCAGTTATCCATGAATATCCCCCAGTTAACACTAGCCCATTTTTTTTTTTGATTTCTTGTTAGTTGATTTCCCTTGTCATTTCTCCCTTTGATAACGTTTTGTAGCAGCACCGGTGACAGGTCCCAAAGGTGTGCCATGTGGAGCGGGTCGTGGAAGTGCCACAGGTGCAGGTGCAGGAGGCGACGCGTTTGGCGTTTCACGCGACGTGGAGATGATGGGCTTGGCGTACCCAACCATATAACGGGGGTATGTACCCTCTGGTTATTTAACATAGCCATGGAGAATCCCCTATAAATGGAGGGTTTTAATAGGAAATTCATCCAAAATTTGCTATTTTCCATGGCTATGTTAAATAACCACAGGGTAATGAGTATTTCTGGTGGTATACTGGGGTATATTATGGTTGTATCAATTTGATGGGAATGTAATATATTGATGATACTGGGCATATGGAAATTCAACCATGAAAAATGGTGGTATGATGGGGATATAATTGACATATATCGAGATTGATGATATTGGGATATTGCACGATTATAAACTGATAACACCAAGCATTTTTCTAGGCAGATTTGATGGGATTTATACACAGCCGTACGGGTATGGGTCATATTTTAAAACCCAAGGGACCACAGATTGGCTGGTCAATTCGGACCCATACCTAGAATGGTTGTAAAACCAAGCATTTTATCGGGATATTTGATGCGATATATAGCCGACCACATAATGTGGGTTTGTCTGAAATTGGTTTGTCTGAAATTGGTTTGCACACACCCCCGATGTATGGCCATTGAATGGGGAATATAATGACGAACCACTGGATTTGGGGCAGACCCCCATGTTCATACATACTAGTAGTCATTTTTTGCTATCATTCATATACCGAATATACCTCACATAGATATAGCTACAGCTATATAATATATATATATATATGATAAATAAATAAATATATATATATATATACACACACACTAAATGTTATACATCTATACTTTACATATCCACAGCACCAGCCAAAGATGACACTATTTCCATCCGATCAAACCTCGCTGCGCCGGGCAGGTGGTCCGCACGGTGCCGCGCTTGGAGGTGCAGGAGGTGATCCGAGAAGTGCCCAAGCTGGAGGCGCAACGTTCCCAGCGGGGGATTTAAGTGTGGTTCACCACCAAAACTTGGTGTATTGTGGGTGGTTACACCATGAAGACTTGGTGGTAAACTATGGTAAATTGGGTTGTTTGACCCATGAAACATTGGGGTTAAGAGGAGTGATTGAACCATGAAGATTTGGGTTTAAAATGTGCGAACTGGGTTATTACAACCCATTTAAACTATCAAGAATTGGGGTAAATTGGTTTGTTGAACCAACCATGAAGAATTGGGGTAGAATTTGTTATTGAACGATCAACTACTAGGACTCTTAGGGGAGAGAATGGGGAGATTGGAATCTACGAATTGTAAAACCAACCATTTCACAGGCGTGGGATACAATGAACTATATGATATCGTTTGCCCAGAAAAGGATGACTATACCTCGATTTATGGTGATGAAGATCAGCCACTGGATTTTGGAAGCGTACCCTATTCTTGGACAAACTAAGATGATGGGGCAAGCTGACACCAAAAAGCATTCTGCCATTTTCTGTTGTCGGAAGAATGGTGGTTTGAAGATGTGTCATGTTTGCACGATGACAGGTAGCTGTTGATGCTTCAAAAGGAATGTACAATGACGCATTTAGTATCCAAGAAAAAGGGTCCTTGAAATAGGTCTCTCGCTACAGAGGTTGGGCATATCCATTTCCATTGCTAGGGTCCCTATCTTTTTATCATACATTTGCGCAGACTTGTCAGACGTCCGTCCCCTGGACAGGTGCGAGCCGTGGAGAAATTGGTGGAGGTACCGCAGGCAGGGGCATGATTCCTGGTGGGTTGTTCCACCACCAAAGGCTGACAACATCTTGGACACGAACCGCACTAACCATGGTTGCGTCATCCAACCAGCACCATTGCCTGGCACTTTCAGGTGGCCTTCGTGGACAAATTCGTGGAAGTGCCTCAGGCCGGAGCGCAGGTCAGGTGGAGGAAATTCCACCACCCTGTCTGTTAGTAAGAACTGTCTAGAGTATGTCCAAAGGCTGAGTTCCCAAAAAGTCATGCTCTACCAAATCCTCCGTATTGGGGGGAATTTTGGGAAATTCCCAAAATTTCCGACATAATGTTAACCTGTAGGGCCTTAGGATCAATAATTTATAAACATGATGGGGTACCAATGAAACAGTCATTGATTGCTCATGGAGTGTTGTCAGCGGGCACAGGTGCAGGTACAAGAAGTCCTGCGCCATGTGCCGAAGCTGGAGGTTCACGAGGCTGAGTCTGGGTTCAACCGTCCTTGGCATCTATAATTTTGTCTCAACATAGGGGATCTAATATATTGGCCATTTCAATGGGACAAATGAGGATAAACCAAGATAAACCATGGGATTTCATCCCATGAGACCCCAATTTTGCCATTTTGATGATAAACTACAGGAATTTTTGGGTACCCTATTCTTGGACAGACCCCCCATATGTATCATATTTCGTCCATCACGCAACGATGCAACTGGTGTCAGGTGATCAAGGAGGTGCCAAAGATACAAATGGAGTACAGGGAGAGGACTATCGGCTGACGCTGCCGAAAACACAATCCGTCGGACATTTACAGGTCCTTGAAAATTCCTGGAGTCTGTCAAATCCTGGTTGCGGTTCCTAGAACTGATCCTTTTCATCCATCTAGTAACAATCGAATCCTCCTTTGTGAACCTTTTCGGAAGCCAAGCTTGCTCTTCTCAACCTGGACATGTCCAATTCGTTAGATCCAGGGTTTCTGGAAGATTCCCACATTTACGCAGGATCGTCGAGGTCCCACAAGTTCATTTGCAGGTGCAGCTGCAAATGATAGGAGGGGATGGTCAGCCTATAAATTCATACGGCTTTATAGTCATTATGAGGAATCCCTAAAGATGATGGGATGACCATCCCCTGTGTGCCATGTTTTGACCGTGGCAGCCAATCAAGGGTGGATTACAGCAACAGTTGAAGACAGAGGGATCACGCTTGGAGATACAGGAATCATGTTGGAACTATTGTTTGGGCAAGAACGATAATTCTCAAGAACTAAAATGTCAACTTCTATTGCCTCAAGGTATTGCCCTTGTTCGGATCATAATTTCGGCATCCATGGTTTGTCATTTGTTTAAAGATGTTTAATGCATTTCCATTCTTGTCCCCTATGCAATAAACTTGCATTCTGCAAAGGTTATTGGTACTCAACATGCTAGCCAGGAAGATACTTTCTACCCTGCCATTTCACAAGATGCTATGCGAACCTCAAAAGTACATACGGTCTGCTGTTCTATTTCACCTGCCCAACTACTGTAGATTACCTGAAGTTGGCGAATAGCTGTGCTACTTCATAATTAGTTTACCTGAGAGATCTCTAGGTTCTGAATGATAAACACCTTTGGCTCATAGTGGCAGCATCAAATTTTGTCCTAAAATCGGGGATGATTTGCCATCCACAATAGTGTTTTTGTCCACTGAAGAATGGGTTTAGGGTTGGCCAAAACTGGACTATACTATACGGACTATACGGTATAATCCGAAAAAAGACTTTCAAACGCATGGATACTGGGGTTTTCATCGGCACAGGAGCGCCTCGTCGAGGTCGAGGGGTTGGGGAGAAGGTATGGGATGTTGTTCAGTGGGGTAAGAAAAATTGATTCCTTTGGCAATTTTCAGAGGGAAAATTATGAGAACCTTCATTTTTGTTCATTAAGAATGGGGAAGATATAAGGTTTCAAACCACTGAAGATGGAGTGGACCTTTCTGGACAAACCTGTACGGATGGTGGAAATATCGGATGGTGGATGATGCGTTACCTTTTGTTCAATGCAGATTGGAATTGACTGGAAAAGTATTCAATTGTTGTATGTAACCGCTGTCAGGCATGCCAGTCCCAGGCAAGTTTGTTTTTGCCCAGAATTATATATGGTGAACCAACATGGGCATTTCCGGCTTGAAAACATTGTATTTACACTAAAAGACATACCAATAGGCATACCAATTGAAGGGGACAGTGTGTAGGCCAAATAGGTTTTGGAATAGACATCTTCAAAACCATGGAATTCCCAACAAGGGGCCATTGTCAACAGGGTCAAGCAGTGATAGCACACAGCCCTGATCATAGCCACCTTGAAGGGAAATGGATCGCCAGGAAGGGGGAAAACTGTTTTCTGATCATAGGGGTGCTTTTTCATGGTTTTCCGGTTTTCGCAGGTGCCAAAGATAGAGGTTCAGGAGGTGGTTCGGCACGTGCCAAAAGTTGAAGTGCGAACCGTGGATAGAGTGGTGGAGGCAGCTGACGTGTGACCAGCGGAGGGAAGAGTTGATGTCAGACGATCCTAAAAGGGGCAGCTGAAACACAGAATCTTGACATGGTACTCGTAGCACCTTTTCATGTTTGGGGGATCCCTCTACTTTGAGGGTTGTTTGGTAAGGGGGTTGCCTACTGTATACACAATCTATGACGATGGTGAAATTCAATAAGGAGTGAGAAGAGGTGCAAAGTTCTACCCCTGTGCAGCCTGACGGTTCGTTGTAGCATTCTACTGTCCTGGACCAACGGTGGGAGCACAGAACTCAGCTGTTCAAACATGAACTGGGTCTGTGCCTTGCTTGACTATGATATTTTGTTCTGTCACGTATGGCTCCTTGCAATTGAAGCTGGCTGAAATGCAAATGTCACTTGTACTTGTTTGCTCCCAACAAAATGACCGAGGAGTAAGCAGGAAACCCTGGTTGGAACAGGCCCCGGCCTACAAAGTTTGCAGCGTTCAGCAGCACAGGTTCCACAAGTGCAATACGTGGAGAAGCTGGTGGAGGTACACGACGGGTTTCCCCTTGTGTTTCTTGCATGACTTCAGACATAGATCACGGACGCCAAAGTGACCTCCAAAGCGCTTGAAAAAATATCAAAGATGATAATGTGGCAAACAAACCCAAAAATAAACCTCTTCCAGTTGGGGAACGGTTTTATACTATACTACCGATTTCTGGTTGAAGTGTTATTGGATCTACCACATTCAAAAAGATGGACTTCTTTCAAACTGCTGCGCCCTTCTTAGGCTTTGCCATGATGGCCAAGGATACATTGCAGATGATATGCCATCATCAGCGGTCTTTTCCCCCTTGTCAGGTGCCAAAAGTGGAGATTCAGGAGCTGATGTGGGAATAACTTGGGTGTTTACCCAAGAATTGCCATCTGGCAAAATGATGATCAACCTGTGCAGGCATACCCACTTCTTGGAGACACCCACTTTCACCGGACCTGGCAGTTTTGCAGTGAAAAGCACCAGTTGTGCTGCTTGCAAGATCCGGTGGCTTTTCTTGTTGAGACTTGCCCATCAGCCGGTAACCTCCAGAATATAATGTGACATTCTTTGTATGCCCCTTTTGAGAAAATTGAAGAATTTTGAAGTAATCCATTTTTCGGATGTAAACATATCCATTTATCGCTAATGACTTCAACCGCAGGAGCGATTGCATCACGTACCGAAGTGGCCACAGACATGTTTTGGTCTGAGCAGCTTCAAAGTAGGAGTATGAGGAAAAACATCCAGGTCTTCAGCAATGCATTGAATTTGGTCAGAAGGATATCCAGGTCTCACTACAGTAAATTACAGTAAAACTTATTGCTCTGGTAAATCAAGGTCTACAGTCTACATCTTGTATGACCCAATTCCAAGCGGTTGCATCGAAACTATTTTGCCAGAGGCAACCATCACAATTGCTGTAGTGTACGGCACACATACCATGCAAAGCTGCTGCCAGTATCCTAGCACCTCTTATGGATTGACATATCCATGTCATCCCTGTGATGAATGCCAGGATCCACACACAAGTTGTGGAGAAGCTGGTGGAAGTGCCACAGGCATATGTTGTCGTGGCATTCTGATAGCTGAGAAGTGGTTGAAGCGATCGTTTATTTCTTTTCAAAATAGCTTACAATGATCTCCCCAAAAATGGATACTTAACTATTCAATATTTTATGATTATTAGCCATTCATATGATCATTAACCATCCATTAACTATTCAACCAGTACCTAATGGATGGTCTTGGTTTGATATGTCAAAGTAGCCATTTGTGGGTACTGCAGTGCAGGTCCAGTTCGTGGACAAGTTTGTCGAGGCCCGAACTGGCTGTCCTTGATGAAGGCTTTGGACCAAGCTCTTGGGTGCTTCGCAACGTGACAAAAGTGACGTATAAGAAAGCCGCGGATTGTCTTTAGATGATGTTGTGGCATTTTTTGACTCTGCTCAAAGGGGAAGAACTTCTTTAACCTGCAGGGGGCCAAGAGGAGTTCATCCTTCTCCTTACTGGGCACGGGTCAAAATTTTCAACTGCCTGGTGGGTTGGCAACGTCGCTGGGAGGTGCCACAAGTGCAGATTCAAGAAGTTGTGAGGCCGAAGGGAACCGTCAAAGTCATTTCCCAATTTTGGAGATTCACAAAGTCAGCCATGAAACATGGCCTCGGAGTATTTGGAGTGGAGAAATCAAGGGTTTGGGGATGCCTCATGCTCGGGATGTCCCGGATCAATTCCAAGTCAATCCTGAAAAGGGTAGTTTTCTTCCGTTGCCACGAAGAAATAGTGAGAAAACAATTCAAACCCAAACACAGCAAGTCAGAGCGTGCATGCCAGCTTGATGGTAGGCATTTGCAGATGTTTCTTATCCCGTGTTGTTTGCGTATTTTGATGGGTTTCCAGCTACCAAAGTAGACCAGTCTCAATTTTCGGACCAGGCACGTTCCCAAGATCGAGACCCAGGACCGGCAGAAACTGCGAAAGTCACATGTTTTCAATGCCCCACAAAATTTCTGTCTATGAATATTATGGAGGATATGGGAATTGAAGAGGGATTGGATCAAACAAATTGTGAATCCAAAAATCGGGCTTTCAAACTTCTGATCAAGTGGTTGTCAATGGTGAACTGTCGGACTCTGTGGAGCTTTGCGTCGGAAACAGGAGATTGTTCGGACAATCCCAAAGGTTGAGATTCGGACGGCTCGCATCTTAGATCTAAACTATACAAGGGCCAGCAATTTCAGAATCCCATTGATTTCTCTCACTTGAGATGAAGCTGTTCCAAAACAGGTTGGTTGTGAAAAGGTTCGAATTGACAAGACTTATGTACATGTTCCACCATTTAAAAGTAGCAGTGTGGTGCTTTCCAGGCAGATAGATAGCCTAGTCGAAACAGTAGGCAACCCTTCTCTGTCCATTTTGACGGCCTGGGAATAGATCAATATTTTGAAGTGCAGACGTTGGCATGCCGTGCTTTCTGAGGTGGAAAAAATCGTTGAGGCTCGCTTCGAAGCTCCGAAATGGACAGGGGTTCTGTTTGCTGATTCATATGTCAAACATCTATCTAACTGTCTGTCTGTCTGTTTGCTTGTCTTATCTGTCTGTCTGCCTATCACTCTACCTGTCGGTCGGTCGGTTGGTCGGTCCATCCATCAATCCATCCATCCATGATCTGCCAGGTGCCTCAGGTGCAGTTCGTAGAGAAGATCGTGGAAGTCCCCGAGGTTCGCATCCAGGAGGCCGGTACAGTATGCGGTTCACGGTTGTTGTGCACTATTGGGGGCTGAGAGGAAGATTGTTCGGGCTGCTTCATGTACTTGTAAGAAAAACCTAAAGCGAAAAACTTTAGGAACGCATATCAAGACATGTATATAAACACATTTTGTGGAGGATCCATCCTATATTACCATTTGCTCAGCTGCTAAGATTCCATTTGAGTTTTCAGCCTGGCCCAGGTGGTTAGACACGTTCCCAAGATCGAAGTGCAGGAGGTGGTGAAGCATGTCCCAAAGATCGAGGCCGGCCTATCTGACCTCTCCGACCTATGGTGTTTTGTGGCCACAGAAAGATATCGAGAGCAGCATTTTCAGACTATTTTCAGATCGACATGGGAAAGGCTGCGAACTAGAACTTGGATGTAGTAGTCTCTGGAGTTTTCCCCATCCCCCAAGAGTCTTTCTCGAACCTGTCAGGTCCAGCTTCAAGAGCGAATCGTTGAGCATCCACAGGTTCACCAGGTTGACGTTTGGCAGCAGATGGAGGGCTTTTGATCCAGATGCTAATGTCCAGCCCGTCAACTAGAGAATCTGCACACTAAAACATGCAAACATGGTAAAAGGATGTTAGGTAGTTATGAGTTTGTGTCGATCTTCGCTTGTTTTTTCCAGTGGGCGTTCTGTTTCTTCGCTCTTGCTCTAATTCTCACTGCTAGATTTTCTGTTTAGGAATGTTGGTAATTGTTTTTGTGGTTGTCTTCCGCACAGATTCTATGGTATTGGTGGCATTTCAATCAATCTACTCGCTATGGATCTTTTGCCTCCCCATCGTTTTTCTATAGCACTCGTCTGCGTGTCGTCTTCTTTTGCTATCAATCTCACTGGAGACCAACCAGTCATTGTTTCCAGCTGCTTGCGCTTTTGCCTTTCAAACGCCGGCTTCATCGCCATCAATTTCATCCACGTTAAGTGCGCCGTTGGTGGGTTGAAGCGGGCTGCAAGACTGAAGACGTAAGATTCGCGTTTTTTTTTAATGTGAGGAAGCAAATTCTGCTGCTATCAATGATGAGTCTTTGGCAAACACGAGTTGATTCAGGTGACATAAATCTGATCAAGATCGCAGAACAGAACTGGGTCAAGATTCAATCGATGCATCCCAATTGTCAGCGTAACGGCTCAAAGTTGAAGTATCTATCCAGCAGAAAAAACCAGATGACTCACCCTCGCCCGACTCGCATGATTGCCATTTTCCTTGCTTGCGTTTGGTGCTTGGCCGGTCTCCTGGCGGATTCGTCAACCAATTCTGATTTTGCCACGGGTCGCCCGATGCAACGGGCCTGTCTGGTGGGTCGCCGTCAGATCTCTCTGATTCAACCACTTGATGTGGCACGTGGCACAGTCCGAACTAATTCCGGGCCAGTCCTTGTTGCAGTCTCTGCAGTGTTTCTTCTGGGTGTGTTTGTCGGAATACCCATCGGATCCATCAGAAGCGGAGAATATGAGAGGCTGGAGGCAAAGAACACTGCATTGCGGGTTTGGATTGTGATTTTTTTGGTCGTTGCATTTCTTTTGTGTTTCTGCTGGACTCAGAACCGTGAGAAAGCTGGGAAGAAGACAACTTGGGAAGGGAACGCACGAGTCGTGTTTTTCTTCGGGATTGGGCTTCTGCTGGAGCTCATTGTCGAGTTCTTTGGCCTGACGAAGCTTTCCGATTTCATCACAAATTTCGAGCAATATTCGCTCAATGGGCAAAAGGTGGTGAATTTCTTGATATCGATGAATAATGCTTGACTGTGCACAAAAGCTGCGCAACTTTTTGTGAGGATCAAGTCTGGCAGAAAAAAGATTGTCTGCAATGGCTCCACCCGAGGACCCACTTCTGCCCATCAGGTTTTTGTGCAACCAGGAAATTCAACACCGGTCGTTTTGAACGAGGGGTTCCTTTATGTATTTGCCTGCACTAGTAAGGTCACTAGTAGCCACCGACCATTGTGCCAGACCCATTCCAGAATCCTTTGCCTTCCAGAGGTATGCTACTCAAGCTCCCGTGGTGCAGACAGACCGGTAGCCAAGCATCAACAGTTGGCTTTTGTGAATATACAGATATGCACAGTATCTGTTCATATACATATAACTATAATCACATAAATACCAATACATAAGCATCTTTGTCAAGCAAGACACACATTGCCAAACAACTGACTTGTGAATTGCGTCTGACAAATATACTATTATTGTTCGTTGTCGTTTGGTTCGTTGTCGTTTGGTTCGTTGTCGTTTGGTTCGCTCGTACCTTGCCATTCTATTTTCTTTTGTTTGAAGTCTTCAAATAATAACATGCGCAAGATGTTCTTTTAATTTCTCACTTAATCTTAGTCTTCGCTTGATTTGACCATTCAACATTTTGAGCATTCTTTCAAGCTTCAGTCACTATGTATAGTTTTATATAATGGGGTTGTGTCTTTGTGTAAATGTCTTCAGGGGGACACTCTCACAAGTTGGCGAACGATTGAAATCCCGGCTGCTAAAAAGTTCCATCCAACCGCACTGCTCTGGTGCTCCGTGTTCAATGCCTACAAGACCAAGCAGGCGTGCCAGACCTATTTTGACAGATATGAAGTTGTGCTCGGAGAAATGCTTGTTGCACTGCTGTGCTGAAGTGTGCCAGCATGAAATGTTCTCAAGCTGTTTGTGCTCAAAGTCTTAGATGTTGCTTTTGTGCTTAGCGTAGTAGTCACAGTAGTAGTTGTGACTCTCACTATTTACCCACCTCACGGCATGTCTTTCTAAAACGTGAGTCTGTCCAATCCAGACACGTTCATTTTGGGACTGGAAAGGCTCCAGTTGATGGATTGCCCGATTCACCGCATCAAGTTTTTGAAGCAGGAATTGCCCTGTTCGTCCAAAGCAACGAAAGGGGATATATAGAGACAAAGACAACAAAGAATTCAGCACAACAACTTCACCAGTGGCAGGTTCAGTAGTTTGGTTTAATTTCTCTTGACCGCTTTCTGAGACGCATCATCTAACAGCACGCCCTACAATACATGAAAACAAGTCAATTAATGGAGTTAAGACTTGATGCCCTGTTATTTAGGAGTTGATGGTAAGTTAAGAAACTTACAAATGGACAAGACACCAACAAAGGAATAGATGAAGTGAATATGGTGATAGAAGAATGGGAAGAGGAGGAAAGACAAACCTGAACCCGAAAGTTTGAAAACTACTTATCGAGGCAGACATGACTATCAATAGTAAGAGGGTGGACCGAGAACCAAAATTGATGGGACTAAGCATAACCTTTGCCTCAGAAAATTCCCCAACCACTATAGACCTATAAACCTACATATAGTGCTGTATGAGTCAAAATTATGAATAGAGGAACAGTCCAATACCTGTATATAATCAGGAATCTAAGCTTTCCACAATTAGACAACCTGCGATACATATTCATCAAGAAGCGAGGGTTAGGAACTAATAGCGGTCCTTCGCATTCACGTCAAATGAACATATCAAACCGGGCCAAATGGCACTTCTGGAGAAAGGGCGTTTTGTGATATTAGTGGGATCTGATTTTGACTATAAGGAAGATGTGAGGAATGCTTTAGAATGTGTTCACTGTGATACAAACTGGTATTTGCATTTGGACGGGAGACAGTGGGACAGAATACCATGGAGAACTTTAGGCAAGATCATCAAGACTAAGTTTTTCTGGTTCAACTGGAACAGGAAGACTGGACAAGACCCTAAAACTACCACTTGCACACAGCGAAATGTAGGTGTGATCGCAGACTTTGGAAGTGATAGTAAGGATGAAGACTGGGACACAAAAGCAATGGAAAAGTAGGATGTAGAGATTGAAGACTTTGTAAAATGTTGTCCTATGCATTCCTATGCCTTTACCAGATGATAGGGAAGGTGATGATTTTGGCATAAAATAGTTAAGAGGATGAAAGAAGTGTTTGGAGTATATGGTATAATAATAGTTTCATTCGTGAGGTTTGCATTACAAAAAAAATGTATGGAGACTGCACTGCCAAAAAGGTCATCATGGATTGTGGTGAGGAAATCAGCCGTGATGGAGAATTCAACATTGTTATATATTAATATCAACCTAAGCAGGCCTTTTAATGATTTCGCTAAATGATAGAAACAAACCCTGCTTACCTTGCTTACCACATATCAGAGTAGTTGAAGACTAGCGGGATGGAATAGGAAGCTGGAAACAATAAACTATATTGATATGTGTGTACGCATATTGTGAAGTAAGCACCAACCCAAACCCTCATATAAAACACAACTCCAGCAACAACTAACCCCGACTAACCCCCTCATAGAATAGAAACATTATTACATCACATTAGTAGCAAAATCACTGTAATCTGGGAGACAAAAACCAATAAACATTCAAACCAAAGAACAACATTGAACATCAACACATGATCTTACCAATCTTATCTCAACAAGCAACATACCAACCCATACTCTCCAAAATTCCCCTTCTACGCTTTTTTAATGGTACACCTTTTGGACACAACCATCAACAACCGTCAAAAAAGAGGAGTAAACCCTCGGGGATCCACCATCCCTTTAGCCCTCTGGCATCCTCACTATCTGCCCAAGGAGAAGATCGTGGAAGTCCCGCAAACGGTGATCCAGACAGTGGACCGACATGTGCCAAAGATTGAAGTACAAGAGATTGTTGCTTGGCTCTGATGGTTTTCTGAAACAGCTACTGAAGTGGATGATTCATGATTCTGATTCAAAAGGATTCAAGATGAGACAAGTTTGGCAGATTTTCATGTCTTTCGACAGGGGAATCTTTTTTTGGTCCGCACTGAAAACACATCTTACCCACTGAGCCTGGGCGCAGGGAGCTGATTCGTGGTCCGCTGAGCCCACTGCTAAGGTGAGACATGTTCCGAAGATCGATGCTTGCCTTCAAGACACCAGCGGAAAGTCGTTGCCATGACACGAAATTGATCCCAAAAAATCCCAAAGATACCAATGCTCACGGGGCTCTGGGTGGCAAAAAAGGAGGACACAGCAAGAATAAATCTTGGATAAAATGCTAAACAACCAAATATTTCCAGCAGTTTTGAAAATATATCGTTTGTGTGTCAAGGGAGGCCCCCAAGTTTAGGTTGCATTCCACTGTCCAGGTCAGCTGCTGCCATAGGATGATAGCTCGCTTTCTCTGAGGACGTGAAGATCCAGGAAAGGATTGTGGAACATCCCCAGATCCATCAAGTTGAAAAGGCGCACGCTGCAGACCGTCCTAAGCCGTTTTGGTTGTTGCTGGCTGGAAACCTCTAACTCAATCCTTGCAACATTCAATTCCCAACCTCTAATTGCATTTCAGTTGGATGTTTCAATACTTCAAATGGTCAAACTGGCGGTCCCTGTGGCCCCCAACTTTTAAGCCGTACCCAGAGCTCAAGAGTATGGAAGCATATGGACACCCCAAAAACAATTTGAACAGATGTCAGCAACTTTCTTTGAGTATTCAGTTTGTCTGAAAATGGTGTATACTAAGGTTTACCTACCGTAAGCCCCATGGTGTAGAACATAACTTTTAAAATTCAATTCGGATGGTTTCTCAACTTTTGAGACAGACCCAAATCCATTTTTCCATCTTTAAAAGCATGTTTTTGAGTAAATCACCAGTTTCTATGGCCATTTTAGGGTTCCAGAAGTGACATTTCTGAGTGTGAGTTGCATCATCAGGTAGTGGAAGTTCCTCAGACCGTGGTGCAGGAAGTGGTACGGCATGCGCTGCTCTCAGGAACTGGGATTTGCGTGTTTTCGTTTTTTTTTTCCCAACAAAACTGGCGATTGTACCAACACAACTGGTGACTTTACCAAGAAAAGTGAGGATTTCTCCAATGATATTGGCGATCTTGCTAGCAAAACCCGGGATTGATGAGTGCGTGGAGTTGCAGACAGGATGGAAAAGAGGTTGTATTGAGGCTTCCAGCCAAGTTCGAACAGGTCAGAGTTTGGTGACATCCTTCTCTAGTTGCAGATCTCAGAGGTATTGCGTCCAGAAAAGGTGACATTGACCATCAGATGGTGGATTTTTGCCCTGTCCACCTGGTTAAAAATCGTTTATCAGCTGTGAAAAGCCAGCTTCACTCGCGACGCTCAGGTGCCCAAGATCCAAGTGCAGGAGATAGTGAAGCACATCCCAAAGATCGAGGTGCAGGTTCAGGACTGCAAACCCAATGTGCTTGCCATGCAAGGAAGCAGGGGTCCTTACATTTGTTTGATATATTTCCCCATGTTGGGCTGTGAATGATCATTTTGGTTGGCCGATAGTGGTTAAGACACCCCACAGGTGATTTATGCGGAGTCAATTACAATGACATGTGCATATATACGTGTTATATGTCAACATACTCGTATGTATGCATGTATACATGTGTATATGTAGGCTTGTCCCTGCTCTTGGAACTACATACAACAAAGTGGGATGTTAACGTTCCTTGAACTTGCTGAAGCAGTTGATGCTGCGCACACGCGGGGTGGGGGNCATGTATACATGTGTATATGTAGGCTTGTCCCTGCTCTTGGAACTACATACAACAAAGTGGGATGTTAACGTTCCTTGAATTTGCTGAAGCAGTTGATGCACACGCGGGGTGGGGGGGGGGTTGGGGGGGGGGGGGATGTTAACGTTCCTTGAACTTGCAGAACAGATGATGATGATGATGATGATGATGATGATGATGATGATGATGATGATGATGATGGTGATGGTGATGGTGATGGTGATGGTGATGATGATGGTGATGATGATGGTGATGGTGATGGTGATGATGATGATGATTGATGATGAGAAAAATCCGCGACAAAATTTGGTCACGGAATCAACAGCTTAAACCAAGCTAGTTCGAGTTTGCGCAGTTCCAAGAGCAGGGACAAGGCAATATGTACATGTATGACATATTCAGGGATACATGTATCTATGTGTATGTATCATATGGTACAGGTAGTATACTTATCCACGAGGCAGCTCATTGTTGATGAATCCTGGCCTTGAAACCTCAGTGTTCGTTGGGGACAACAGGAGAAGATCATTGAAGTACCACAAGTTCAAGTGGTGGAGAAGATCGTGGAAGTACCACAGAAGCAGGCGGGGTATAGCCTGGCCGCAGCGCTTTGAGAAATGGCCATATGTCCGGGGTAACCTGCCCATATTGGGAAACGGTATGAAATGGTCATCAATCCATTCATAGGGATTCATATGTACGTTGCAAGGATTGACATCATGAAATGGATGACCATACCTCATATATCCTGTTTTGAACATGGCACATGTGAGTTTGTCCAAAATTAGGGGCCAACTCTTGTCGCAAAAAAAATGAATGGGGGATGTCAATGTCTAGTTATTGACCCAACAGTGCCGGTCAAATCCGCGGATTTCTGACCCCAATCACCCCTAGCCATTGCTGGTGACTCACTTTCCAACACGCCTGACCTAGAGTTATTATGACCAATAACTAACTCCTTTTTCTGGTTGCTTGAATCATTGAATCAAATGAATTCCCCATGTTTTCAATTTTTTTCATGCTTTTTGGTGGTTAGATCAGCACAACAAAAAATCACTAAATTCTTCTGCAAGGTGCACGAGGTCATCAAGCACGTACCCAAGCTACAGATTCAGGAGGTGATACGTCATGTGCCCAAGGCGCCAAGCTTCGACTCGTGGGATATGGCTCGGGTTGAACACCGCTGAGAAAAATGATGGGAAACTCATGACAAGATGATGTGAGTAGGATAGGTATGAGACATTATGGGAGAATTTGTAATGCATCATGGAAAGGCACTGAAAGTGATGATAAATGGTGAATTCTGGGAAAAGCAGACATTTTTTTTGGGATAGTAAGGGAAAACCATGGGATTAGCTTGGTAAAACTACCCTCTGGCAATCAAACGTGGCAATTGGAAATCCCCTATAAATGGAGGTTTCAATGAGAAAATCATCTATAAATGGTGGATTTCCAACTGTCGCGTTTGATTCCCAGAGGGTGTCCCAATTGGGGTTTGTGGCATTGGGTATGTGGCTAGGAACGGGATGATATAAAAGAACCCGCAAAATGGTTGTTCAGTGAGATAGTTCCTGGCATCAGGCCAATTCTTGAGAGTCAATATGGCGAGTTGGCAGATAGTTTCAGACTGATTCATGAGGATGGTGTCCATCTTAGTTGGCATTTTACTTTCCAGTTGTTTTTCAATATCCCCGCCAAAAAAGAAGTGTTGACGTTTCCGATGGCCAGCAAAGGGGAATATCGGCTTTGGAAAAAAAGACATACCCCCCTGATCCCCCCTGCAATAAAACGTGGTTGGCTGGGAAATTCCCGCACTAAATAATTTGAGGGTTTGATGGGAAGATCATCTATAAATGGGGATTTTCCATTGCCACGTTCGATGACACCCGAGGGGTTATCTGACCATTTTTTCAACAGGCCTCCCAAATCGCTGGCAGGTGGAGGTGCAGGTCCAGGAAAGGATCGTTGAGGTGCCCCACATTCAGACCATTGAAAAGGTCGTTGAGGCACCCGGGCATCGGTGGTCCAAGTTTTAAAGCACCTTGGGTGAGACAAGCTATCTACAGTAATCTACAGTCTGTGGGAATGCCATGTGTCACTCAAAACAGGGAAGCGAACTGAGCGAACCAGCCATTTGATACTTGATTTTCAGGGAAGCACATGGATGAGACTTGGGATCTTGGAACAGACTTGTGTTCCATTTGTTGAACTGATGAACTATATACTGCCGTCTAATGTTTTCATTTGGATTTTTCCCTGGACTCAATATCAGGCGGCTAGCGTGCTGCCAGGTACCCAAAGTCCAGATCCAGGAAGTTGTGAGACATGATCTATCCTCAGATTGAAGGGAAGGCATCATGCAGGGACTGCTAACAGATGCTGCTGTGTTTGAGGTCCATCCAGGTCCGTCCGACTGCGACAACTGTCTTGTCATTTCAGACTCGTAGTCAAGAATCTTTGACGACGCCCATAGGGCAATTGTCTGCACAGGTTCCTCCCGAAATTCCTCATGGCTCATAATATGGCACTGTTCTTGTATGTTGCTATGTGTTTTTCTGATTTTCTGTGTCTTTCGGGCTGTTCACTCGTCTCAACTGAGGTCAAGAAACCTGTCATCGAGACGCGAGAAAAAATTGTGGAGATTCCCGTTGTGCAGGTAGCGTGACTGCCATTGTCGAGCTCAGGAAAATAAACCAGTGATTCCCGTTGAAGTGAAGAATGATTGGTCGGTTTTCTTTCATAAAGGCCTTAGCTGCTCCACCCAGTGTAAGTTTTTTGGATACAATACAATTGCTTCCGTGGCAGCTGCGTTTGCTTGTTTCTGTGTGCCTGTATCTTTGTTTCTTTCTTTGCTTGTTTGTTCGTTTGTCCGTTTGTTCGTTGCTCGTTTGCTTGCTCGTGTGTGCGTTTGTGTTCGTTCCTTCGTTTGCTTTTTTTCTCATTTCAAACACATTTCTCTAAATGTGATTGATTCTGACGCAAAAGAAGTGCAGATGCTCATTCCAAAAGTTAAGATTCACCTGACTTTTGCAGGTTCAGGAGAGGGTGGTGGAGCACCCTGAGATCCACGTGCAAGAGGCCTTGGGCTAAAGCAGCAAGTGCGGTATGCAGGGTGGAGTTTGTCTGATGAAAAGAGGTTACTCCCCAATTCCATCAAGGATGATCATCATTTTACCCATTGACGCGTTTTTTCTTTGTTTTTTTTTGGGGGGAGCATGCCCAGTTTTGCTCAAACCCATTTATGATCAAAATAACAGTCCACGCTAGCTATCTTTGCTGTAGAGGCCACCAGAGTGCATCTGGAAATATCCCAATACCCCCTTCACATCAAAACCGCATCCGTCTCGACAGGTGATCAAGGAGATTCCCAAAGTGATGGAGGTGCAGCTGAGCGCTGGAACTGGGGCATGGAAGGCTTTGGGATGGCTGGTGCAGCCCCGATTGGAAAGTGCGGGTTGAGATGCAGTACTTGGGTCGATCAGCAAGGTTTATGATACAGTTTACCCATATGTGTGCCCCGAGAGTGAGGCCGGTTTTTGCGGATGAAGCAAAACCGAAGCTTGATCATTTGCCCAGCACTGAAGAATCGCAGCATCAGGTGCAAGAGATTGTGAAGAACGTGCAAAGAGTGGACTGGACAGGTGGCATCGAATCCATCGGAGATCATGTTGAAGGGCTGTCACAGTTCGAGGGGGTAGATTGTTATGGATCCAACACTTGGAGAAGCAAATTGTGTAGACCTGTTTTTTTTTTTAAACGGGGGACCCCAAGGGTCCGATGGGTTTCCCCTTGTTTACCCACATGACTAGTGTAACTTGGATGACAACTTTGAGGTCCCCAACCGCCAGGTGCAGACGTTTCTGCCATGTCGGGAGGCTCCATCGAAGCGTTTCTCGGACCTGAATGGCAATGTGTTGAAGAATGGTGATAGTAAATACTACCCAAGTACAGGCAGCATAATATTCCAGGGGCTTTGTGCCGCTTGAATCTGCATGTTCGTTTTTGAACTTCTGGTTTTGTTGATTACAAATTGTTTTGCAGGAATTACCTCAATTCATTGGTATCTTAATGGGCAGTGACACAGGCCGTGAGCCAAGGTGCGCTTCAGGGAGCAAAAAAAAGATTGGTATCTTCATGGGAAGAAATGATGCTACGTTACATCCCATTGTACCATGTGGAATTACAAATTCTCCAAGGCCAACACTTCCACCGGCCACTCCCAACGCAGTTCCTCGGGTCGCATACCGGCGCAGATTTGGTGCGGGAGACGGGGGAGGTTAGAGGAACTGATGCGGTTTGGGCTTTTCTCACTTTTTTAATGGTCATAGATTTTTTTGATGTTTGTTGATTTTGTTGCTGGCGCCTCCATTTTCTTGACTTGTATTTGCAGATTTGGATGATTTTTGTTTGTTTTGACAGGGAGAAACCATCTTGCTTGGTGGGAGCAAATCGGTTTTGGGGGCATGCTCCACTGCATCAGTGTGAGGCCAGCACCAGATACGTCCCGATGAGTGTGGGGGCTCTCAGCCTCGCTTGAGATGGGATTCTCCACTTGGACAGCCACACTGCAATGGTTTGATCTATGTACTGAAATTGACAGGTCTTTTATTTGCTGCAATGGTTGCTACTAGTAACGTTCTCTTCTTTTGCGTAAGTGGAAACAAGTCCATTTGTCTGAGAGATCTGACACGTTGATATATCAGATGCATATCATGAATATTACTTGACATGCAAAGATCTCAAAACCAGAGCTGAGAAATAGATCTATCTCCACCGTTGGATCCATCCATTCCAGTTGCAAGTTTCCAAGGCTGCAGGAGATTGCACACCTTCTGGGAGATCGGTGGCAACAGCCCGGATCTCAGAGATAAAGCGACCATTTTTTACCACATGGGCATGGCTCATTGCTTTTGGGGGTTTCACAAAAAAAGGAAGATCACAGATGATTACAGAGATTGCCATGAATGGAGAAATGATGAAATGTGTTGTATCAAAAACAAATGATGACAAGACTGGGGTGTGTCCAAGAATTGGGGGACCCAAGACCCAAAGAATCCAAAGACAGACTTTCAACCTGCATGTCCCTGCGAACTCCCAACTTACATTTCAGGGTTTGCGAGTCGCTCTTATTGCAAACCCTATCTTCAGGACATCCTACCAGGTACGTCATTGAACATATGTGCACAGAGGAAATGCAAGGGATAGTGACCTAGTGAGGATGGACAAGTACAGGGGATAGTGAGGATGGATACATCTCAACACGTTCAGCTGCAGTCATGTCAACAACAGGCATAGAATGACCATGGGTCACGGAAGGGCTGCATGTGAACAGGTTGACATCAATGCTGCAACGCTCACTCCCTCTACGCTGAAGCTCAACTGCAGTGCTGAGAGGGGGGCCAAATGGTGTACCATTTTAATGTATTGCCAAACCTGGACCATGACACTTCCCGAAATACGTTTAGGGGCTTTAGGGCTTGTGAGAAAAGACGAGACAGCAGCTGGTTCGAAGTTGGCAATTTCTGGAACGTTTGATGGTGAAAATCAGCCAAATTTCTCTGCGGTGTGGAAAGTTTTGCTTCCAACTTGCACGTTGGGCCTTCAGGAATACGCAGCTGAACAAGCTGCCACCCCTGAAGGCCTCCTGTGAGTTGGAGGCGCCAGTGATCCGGCTACCAGAAGAGAGGCGCCACCTCCCAGCCATGTGGAAGAGGATGATGGTCACCGCATTGTGAACCACCAGGGGCCACAAGGAGTGGCTGAAAATTGATCTACCGATTGATCTACGGTTTATATATACTGCTAGAAACTATTGATATTATGTTTGTATTGTTTCTCCACGGATTCCCGTCATGTTTGAGCCAAGACTACCTGAACACCTAGGGAATCTGTGAGGTTGACTCGGGTTGATCGACCAGATTCATTTGGGTGTTTCAAGATGCAGCTGCCAGAGGCAAGGCAGTGACATGCCAGTCTTCGAGGTTGGGACTACAGTATGAGTGGATGGTTGATGGCTGTGCTTTGACTGTGTTTCAAAACTGGGGCACCCCAAAATCTAGTGGTTCATACTTTTATTGTCAGCTTCCCTACTTGACTTGGTAGTAGAATTGCAATTTTGGATATACCGTCTACACCCATTTTGAGACAAACCCTTTCAACGGCTTTCCTTCCAATCCTGCAGCATCTACCGTACCCAAAAGCTACTACGATGGCAGAGACCTTTCGGGAAGCGGTTGGTTGTTGTGACCAGAGGGGAAAAGGTTCTTCATGTTGCAACATTTGTCAATCCAAGAACTGGTTTGAGGGAAACTTTGCAGGAACCCCCCAACAACTTTGGCTAAAAACCAACCAACTTCCTGTATTTTTCGGTGCTGCCCTGATGCCCTCACCCTGCTGGTTTCATGGGGATTCAACACCCCCCAAAGGTGACCCTCCAAAAAAATAGATTGGGACAAAGTTGGGTAGTTGGTGCCAAATCAGCCATCCTGATCTGTGGATCCTGATCCACCTTGCAGGTGCCGCGGGACTCTGTGACAGTGACATCTGCTGAGTTGCAAAGCAGACCCAGCGGAAGTCCTGCTGTGACGACCTAAGCCTCGGGAAAATGGATTGAAGTAGACATTGGTGAGGTTTCCTTTGAGAAGCTGCATTTTTTTGGAATCTAAGACTCTTTAAATGGCCTTTCTGTGGCCTTGGGCGATCCATTTTTTGGGGTGTCTACTATTTTGAGCCACGCCGCATTTGATTTGGAAAAAAACTGAAAGTCAGATGGTCTCTGGATTTTGGAGCTTGGTGCGCCAGCGAAAGTTCCCACCAAATCGTCTAGGTACGTTTGCACCCTTGGCCAATGCCTTTTTTTTGGGACGTTTCATACGAGAGGGTGAAACCTGAGGCCGCACCGGCCACCCTGGTGGCCGGCTTTTGCACGGCATGTGGAAGTTCCTATCCGTAACTCGTCACGCATGCTGGGAACGGTGAGATGTTGCTGTGGGAGATGCAAACAAAAACTACTTCGAGAACTATTGATTGTCCAAAACTTGGTGACCTAAATTAACATCCACCAGGATGGATGCTTTTCTTGATTCATTTGTGGACACATTTGTCAAAGCCAATACTTGTGAATTTGCAGGAGGAGGTAGATGTCCCCCTTACCCATTGAATCCAATGTTTGATCCTATATCCAAGGAAATCAAAGAGTCCCATAAAACCCACCAACACAGCATATTCCCGAATACGAACCAATTGTCCCAGTGAAACAAGTTTTAATTACCAGCATGGTGTCGGTTCACCAAGCTGCATTACCACGAGGCCTGGTTCGAGTTTTTGCCGCCAATGTGGCCGCCAGGCAGTGTGCCATTTTCGTTTTGGTGTGTAGCCTCCAGCAATCAAACTTGGCAATGGAAGTTCCTTATTTTCAAGTGGAAATACAGAGGAAGCTCATCCTGTGATCTTTGGCAGCGAAGATGCAGGTGGATGGTCCTTCCCAGCCGCAGCCAACGGTTCTGGGGCCACAGCCCACGGCTCTGGGAATGTCTCCTGCACCTTGGTTGAGCCAGGATGGCAGCCCATGGGGGAGGGACGATGGGCTTAACCATCAGAAATTGATGGTGTACGAAGAAACATTTGGTCTAGGCTCACAGAAATTGGGGGGATTTGGAAAAAGTCAAGACCCATTGATTTCCCCCGTGGGAGGATGCACATCCATGAAGAATCAGCATCAGCTATTTTGACTTGAGAAGACCATGGTACCAGCGTCTTGATCCATGGCCAACTCAAACTCGGAAACTTGGTGGTGCTACCCGCGCAATGGAACGCACGGCCCGAGGGCATGCCAATGCATCCTCCGCAGACTGCTTATGGAGCACCCTGCACAGGCAAGGGGATTGAATCAGGCGGCATTGAATTTATTGAGTTCAAAATTGTTTTCTTTGAGCACTCAGGTGGCATTACTTCTCACAAGTGCAACATCCGACATAGTTTCATGATGTTTCATGGACCCAGAGTCTCTCAGAGCAATCAAATAAAGCCTATAGCAACCACCAACAAAGATCTAGCGCCTTGC
Organism: Symbiodinium sp. clade C Y103; assembly: GCA_003297045.1. Lineage (NCBI taxonomy): Eukaryota > Dinophyceae > Suessiales > Symbiodiniaceae > Cladocopium > Cladocopium sp. clade C. The sequence goes on along the minus strand of BGPT01001243.1, from coordinate 86,728 downwards.
CGCCTCGCTAGGCATGGGCGGGCGGCCGAGCATGCCTACAGTCTTTGGATCGTCCCTCGCACTGCATAAATGGACGCGGTTTGAGCTGCAAGCCTTTAAAACAGAAGTTGGATGTAGCAGACACAGTCTCAGCATAGTGCACATACATTTGAGATCGTTTGAAAAGATGTTGGCGAACTCCTTTGATTTCAACTTCAGATAAGGCCTATTCTCGTTGTTTCCACTTCGAAAGGATTGCGCAGCAAGTCTCGAGTCTGTTTGGGTGATTTTGGCAAGAAGCATGATTATTATCCCACTATCATCTTACTGTTCTATAAGTATCATCCAATTATTGTTACTCTGTTATTCATTCCGTTTATTAACATCATCCCATTATCATCCATCCAAATTATTTTGAATCACTAGTCAACCAACATTATGTGTCAGGATGTGGACCCCCAAACTCGGCTGCTTTTTTGCGGACCCTCAGAGACTCAGGGCGCCAACGCAATATCCGCATGGGCTGCGCGGCCCCGGTGTCGATCCCTTCAGCTTCAGATAATTAGCAGCTTTGGCAAATGGCAGAGTTGGCCTCTGGGATAGCTGGATGTGTCTGAAAATTGGGATTTATCATATGATTTATCCGATTATCCTTTCATGTATGGCCCTGAACTTTAATGGGGCATGATGATAAACTCTTTGAATTTGGGGCACCGGACAGCCCGGAAGTCACCATTTCTCTTAGATGGACAGGTACAGTTGTACCTGTGGCTTCCTGCAAAAGGTTGAAATCCAAGCTTTCGGTCCCAGATTCTGCGAGTTGACGCAGGTGTTGATGATTTTCCTGTGCAGTCTCTGTGGCTCCATGATGTCCGGCTCAGGCAGCTTCGAATTATTGCATCAGATGCTTCAGGAGCCAAGGCGTCTCCCTCTGCATGGGACATCAGCAGTTTCCATAGACACAACAGACAAGTCCTTAGAATATGGCTATCCATCAAAACCCAGTCAACCTAGCTTTCACATCAAAGTAGAGTGTGTTTATAGATGGTTCATCCGCCCAATCCATAGGGAAAATCTTAGGTTTTGACCCATCCCCATATTCCAAAACTATCTAAACATTGGCGACATTTGATGAACATGGTAGTTTTGTGAGTCTAACATTTAGACCCGTGCCGATTTGGCCAGGAGCACGGCGAGAAGCGGCGGCATCGCAGCAGGTTGCAGCAGGTGCCAGTACCAAATTTTCCTCCACTTTACGGGCAGGTGCAGCCAGGGACCCATCATGGTAGGTGAATATCCTAAAGGGTTTTGTTTTTGTTGGATTTTTTCGGAGTATTGACCTTGGTAGGGAGGATCTTCTTCGTCCCTCCTGAGTGCCTGCAGCAGAGAACGCCACTGTGGCAGGCATACAGCCGTTCCAAATGATCGCAACTTTGCTGCAACACCACAGGCCCTTAATGGGCTTCGTGCATTTGCCAACGCACTCAACTGTTGCCAGCTTCCTTTCCATCTAGAAGCATAAGAACTGATGGGAACCAGCTCCTTAAAGGGGACCAGACTTCAGGCATTTGCTGGTCAGGATTGGCACATACTTGTATGGCTTTACAAAGAAGTTTGGAAAGGAGGATCTGGCCAAAATGATGAAAGCCTACCGTAGAGGCTGCCCACCCTTCGCTAGATGGGCAGCTGTCCTTCGGAAAAGCTCGAGAGCATGCTGAACGGTGCTTTGGTTTCTGAGACCATTTTTGTTTGCTTTCGAAGCCCAGCAGAATATCGAGTGGAATATCTTTACAAAGTCTTGAAGTAGCTCTCTTTTTTTTGGATGTTGTTGAATATCATGTCTTTTTTTTGCGTCAAAGATGACATATCTGGAGCTGCCAAAACACACAGGTAGACTGAATATTCACCCCTAGTGTTTTGCTCTCGCGCGCGCGTTTGGTTGGCATCAACGGGTGATCTGTCTGTGGGGCCAGATGCCCTGTCTTTCGAATACCAGCGCGAGACAAAATGCTGTGAGCAGCTGGAATGTATCAGACTTCCCTGGTTGAGAAGTTGCATACCTTCGCTTGACGCACTTCACAAGTCAAGTTGGCGTTCTCCGCGAATAGAAGGTGGGTCATCATTTCATGGTCGTTTCAATGAGGGAAACAGAAAAAACAACATGTTCAAGCGAACCTGTATCTGTGTGACTGTTTGCTGCTTAAAATCTGATCGCTTGATCATGCACCAACTTCTGCTTATGGCATTGGCCCTTAGCTTGAGAAATTCACTATCCCATTTGACAAAAACAGGACGCAAACACCAAGATGGGTGGAACCAACACCAAAAGCTACGAGCGCTCCGCGAATTGAGACTGTGAAGGGAATTTCAGTTGTAGCCGAATACAGTACCTAGATTGGTTTGTGAAGTGCAATTCAAGCTGCAGGGACCAAGGACCAGCTTCCATCCTGATTCTAGTGCCCATGCCTGCGCTTCACAATGCGCTGGCGCAGGGAGGAATGCGCTGGAGGTCTGGCAAGCAGTTTGGTGGAATTCATCAGTGGACTACAGCCCACCTCACCAAGATGGTCTACATTTGGATACTTCCCTGAACTTTCTGGGTAATGTTCCGATATGTTCAGTACATGATGAACTATGTTTGTTTGACCCGACCCAGCTGCAATTGTTGTGATGCCGTCCGTGGTAGGAGATGTGCCGGACCCTGCGAATGTCGCAGAGGGTCAGGACTCCCCGGTGGTGAGACTTCGACGTTGGGAGAAGCGTCTTGGAAGCTGTGGGGACTGTGGGAATTGGTAAAACAACAGGGAATGATTGGCCAAGTAGTTGGGAATACAAGATTGATATTCTCTGATTGGGCATTTTTACGAAAGCCAGCCGGCAGGCTAGGCTGAAGTTATTATTACGAACGAAAGTGAGCTTAAGGGGTTTGGGGGGAGAGCTGACCAAAATGCACCATTTTG
>BGPT01001243.1:66880-79817 GCA_003297045.1 Symbiodinium sp. clade C Y103 | reverse complement strand
TCTCTAAATGGCCTCTAAACCCATGTTTCTTGTTTTTTTTGCTGCCGTCATAGCGTGTTATTCGAAAGAAAAAAGGCATGAAATCGAGACAGCAACAACATTTAGCAACAGGTGAGCGAGCCAATATGAGATTTTTCTTTTGAAAAACAGGCTATGACCATGGGTCCCTTGCCATCCGGTTCCAGATCCCAGATTCGAACTGGCTTTCGTTACATCCTTCTCAGGTTTGATTGTTATACAGTAGTTATAGTTATTCCCCAGGAACAGTGGGCATGAGAATCAGGGTCATCCGCCACACCTTCTCCTACCAAGAAACATATCGGGGCAGTTTTGGGGCATTATTTTTTGCATAGACTAATGACATGGGTGTAACAAAAAAGGGGGCGTCAACATTCTAAAACTCAATTATGTCATTGAGTACATTTGACTGAACCAGACAAAGATCTTTAAGTTGTGGATCTTAATTTTGAACTATATACTGTGCAGGAGCAGAACCCAAGCACTGCCCATTGATTTGGTAGCGAATTAGCAGAAACCAAGGAGACTCCGAGGGCTCTTCATTAAGTCAGGGACACTTTTGAACCCACGAATGGTCGACATTTGTGTATGTCATGGTAGCAGATTTCAGATACAGATGTTGCTTCAGAAGAGGTTGGATGATCATCCACCGTGATGCTTAAACCAAGGTCTTCGCAGAAAGTTCCTAGCGACACAGTGGAGAGCGGTGGCTACCCGTTTGGACCGGGGAGTCATACGGCAGAGGCGCTTGGCGCTGGAGAGGCATCATCAGCATTAGGGCGAAAACAAACATGGGATTGAGACGGATTTTGAGATGGTCTTGGAGATGTCTTGGGAGTATTTCACCCCCAGTTGCTTGTTGAAAGATAAATGATTGATATCCAATATTGATGATTGTCCATATTTCTCATTTAATCTTCTGAACATGATCACGTGTCCTGCCAGTTATCAGTTCTCGACTTTCCACACTCCAGGCTTTAGATGCTTTTCGACACGATGATGAAGGTATCCCTGCAATTGAAGGGGCCGAGGGCTTGAAGGGTAGCTCACTGAGGGAGGAGTCATGTGCCGAATGCGTGACTGCCTCAAATGCCCAATGGATTGGACACCCCCATTTCTTTTATTTGCAGGGTTTTGCAATGGCTGGAATGGTGGAGACTCAGATTGGCAGTTGCGTGGGGTCAGACCCTGAGGGACTAGAAGATGTTAGAAACATTTGAAACTGGTTTTAGAGACCAAATCCCCAGTAGAAATCTGAGTAGCCAGGTGAATCTCTGATGGGTGGACGACGGAAGATGTACTTCAGCACCCTGGACGATTCCATGAAGGAGCCGCCGGCTCGGAGTGGCTGAGTCGGATTCTCTATCAAATGTGTTGAGACTACTCTGGACTGATGACTGTTCTGAACGGTTTGAACTTTGCTACTGGATACTTCGGCAGCACTTTATATACCGCATCAGGAGCAGGGCCTGATGGACGTTGCCAACGCGACTTGATCGAATGCAATCAACGCTCTTTGAATGCCAGCTGTATGGCTCAATGTTGGTTCTTCAAAATTCAACAAGAACCAACAGCTCAGTAACGGTTGTTTGTGTCTTTGCTGTGTTCGCACCACGGGCGTGTGTTGCACCTGCATTCAAATCCATATAGATGGTTTCAGTAAACAACTTGCAGCAAGATAATATGTGGCCGAACAAAAGCCACGATTTCCTGCAGGTTTTCCCTAAAATCAACCCAGTGAAACCAACCAACCAGCCCTTTTTGGACCCCCAACCCCGCAGCATTTCCCAAGGACCCCGGCCCCAGCGCGGCTGCTGCCAGTGCCCCGAACGGCGCCCCAAGCGGCGCCAGCGCCCGGTCGCGGCGCCGGGCACGGCGCCGGGCGAAGGCGGAGGAGTCGCCGGAGACACCCGGAGGATGTGCCTTGGGTAAGATGAGTCTGGTTGGCTCAGGCGATAAATCTTCTGGATGTCATTATGTTATATATATATATATACATATATAAATACATATTTATTTGATATATGCAGACATATAACTCTATGTGTATGTGTGACCGTGTGGGACTATGCGTGACTATTTGTGACTATGATTGCGTTGACCTACCTTCGATTTGTCCAATTGTAGGTTTAGTCCGTGTCAAAATCGTTGATTGGGGGTTGACCTTATACTATCAGTGCAGAGTGTCAGATTCAACATTTTTTTCCCAAGAGGCTAGGCAACAAGGACTGTACTGTGCCTACCCAGGTGTTGTCCTAATCCGGGAAGATTGTCGACTGCATGACAATCCTGCTCTGCACACCGCCGCAGAAATGCACGAATGGGTAGTGCCTCGATTGTTCTATATAAAGGTTGAGATTTGAGATTGTTTGACAGGTCCAGGAAAACGGTACAAGAGTCAGTGGCGAAGAAAGTGTTGACAAGCCCTATGCGGTGACCGGGTTTGTCATGATGTTGTCGATCTGTTCTCAAATGGTATTTGGGGTTCCTGAAAAAGTCTCATTCGGTCTGATGTGTTTGGTAGTTTCATTGATTTCTACGGCCCCTCCCCCACCAGGCTGTTGAAAGACTGACGCCAAAATGGCCCTTCTTTCTATCCATTGTAGAGTGTTGGGTTTGAACCCTTGTCCGGTTTTTTGGGCAGCAAATGGCGTTGTCCAGTCCAGAAATGGAGGATACCCCAACCCCAAAGTAGCAATTCTTCGGGAAACGATGATCGGCTTTTGGGGTACCCTACGTTCATACAAACCTTAAATGGTCAAGGTGATTCCCTTCAAATTACCTCCTAATAATCTAACAAAGCTATGAAAGCCATGGTCCGTTTGGTTCGATGTTTTTCCTATTAGTCTCATGGTGGTTTTCCATGGCAAACTGCAACAGATTGTCAGAGGATAATTGTTGATTTTCATAAGATCTAAAAAGATATCGTATTGGTTACTTGAATCCCCATTATATTCCCGTTAAATCCCCATGAAGTTCCCATGACCATTGTATTCCCCTGAACCCCCCCCCATTAAATCCCCATTCATGGATGATACGGTCTTCCCAATTCATGAACCAAGGTGCCATTGTACGTGCACGATGATGCTGATCCATCCCCCTGGCCGGTGCGTGGAGCAGGGCTCTGGTGGCGACATGTGCCGTGGTGAAGTTTCGACCATGGGAACAGCTGGAGAAACCATGAAAAATGGTGATTTAACAATTGAAAATTGTGATTCAACCAACAAAAATGTTGTATACTAGGATATCATCATCCCCCACGGAATATATTTACCAATGATGATCTGCAGTGGTGGTTCGGATTTTTTTTTGACTCCTTTTTTTTGGGTTCAACCCTGGAAATTGGGAGAATGATCCCAATTGACGATATAGTACTTTTTCAGATGGTTGACACCACCAACCAGATTGGCTTGGGAATGGGCCCAGAACTCAAAAGTCTGGTGGCGACTAAGGAGTCGCTGAAGTTTTTTGACAAATCGCTGCAAAGCATTGGGAGCCGCATCGTGTACAGGAAAGGCAACCTTGTTGAGCAGGCCAATATCCGAAGAAGTGGGGTGAATAGTGGCTCCAGGGCCTTGACAAAATGAGATGAGACAACTCGGAGTTTCTGTTTTTTTACTATCACACACTTTCAATAGAACCAAAGAGTCAAGTAGACTTTTGTATTTTTGTCACACCCTATCTTATGGGATTTGTGCAGTCCAGGATTCCGTATTTTACCAGGCGCACGACCTCGCCTAACAATCATGTCTATCTGTTTGGGTTGTATTGTGCATGCATCCCTCCGAAATTGGATGGAATCTCTCCAAGTATCATGGTGGCATCATCCTGATCACTGCAACTTTCCGGAGATTGGCTGTGTCTGAACATGGGGTACCACAAGAGTCACGAAAACCTGGGGTTGATCATGACCTTCCCCGTTGAAATTGCCAGTTTGGCGTATAAACCATGTCCAGATGCAGCCATATTTTTGGGAAATGTGAAGACGATGCGTCACAGGTCATGGATGTGATCTTAAGCAGCGGAGCCAAAGCCTTGCACTTTAACCTCCAGTGACTCGGCTCTGGGGAGGTGTGACTACCTCCTGGTAATCAAACATGGCTGGCTGGCTGATCCCCGAAGCAAATGGGCATTTCAACGGGACAACGATCCATAAATGGGACAATTTCCATTGCCATGTTGGGTTGCCAAAGGACTACATTGTGTTTTTGTTGGCCAGTTTTGACAAATTGAAAGAGATACATGGTGGCAGATGTGCGTATTTGAAATTCTGAATCTCAATGATTGTAACAAGCTTAGCTCTGTCCTCTGCACATCATCATATTCACATCCCTGCAGAGTCTTTGCCTGCTACAGACCAGCAGCCAATTGGCCAAATTGTCCGTACTTCCAGCTCCATCTTGAAGATATTCTTATAAGATCAAAGTCAGTTGAACAAGTCAGTTGAACATTTCGCCAAGCAAGAATCAGATGAATCAGATGGGTTCTCTTCCAGTCTGTGGAGGTCAAAATGATTAAAACCCATGGATCGAGGTTGGAACCTTGGCACCACGACCGGGACCTCGCCTTGGAATCTGCTGTGGTGTCTGTGGGTTTGGACGTGCGAAAGTTCACCGCTATGGTGATGAAATTTGAACCCTGGGAGGTGCAGCCTGGGGGTGATTTCCATGTTTGGGTACTCAATCGGAAAACCAAAATGAGTCTGAACTGCAGAGTGTCGCATGAAGAAGCTGAGTACAGATTTTGGATTGTGTCAAGCACTGCCATGGTGGATTCCCTCAGATGTTTCCGTGCTGGTGCTTGTGCAGGTCATAGGTACAATGACCCCAGAATGGCCAGAACGGTAGCGACGAATTGCTGCAATCAGACTCCCAAATCCCCATCAGAGCGCTCTGCCAGGGGATTAGCGCCAAGGTGTCCAAAAGCCATGATTTTTGCAGTCGAATGACATAAACTTGTCACAGCACCTTGATCATTAAGCTTCATTCTGGCACCGCTTTCTTCTCACTTCCCTAGGGTTTGCTGGACATGTTTTCATTTTTCTCATGGGAAAAGAATCCCCCCAAACTTCAAATGGTCCACTGGGGTGGAGCTCCCAGCCCCCGGCGCCATTGGCACCAGGCCAAGGGCCAAGCCCCAACGAAGCGCCAGAAGCGTGAGCCGCTGCCGGCGCTGCGACGCCTGGTGCCTCCAAAGGACTGGCCCTGGTCCATGCAGCTGGCAGAGCTGGGCTATGGCCGGACAGGTCCGGGGGAGATGGGTGGATACCCCCAACGGATGTGGCCATAAATGCTGGGGAAAAAGAGGTTTTCGGGCATGGAATTTTGGAGCTCTTGATTTTCAGACAAGTCCAAATGGCAATGGAACAAAATCCAATCATTTGTAGTGATTGGGGCAAAATCACATAGATTCCCAGCAAAAGCACAGTGCAGGTGGCAGGAAGATTCCTCCTGGCTTCCGGCAATTCAACGAGAAGCGGCAGGCGATGCTCAATGCCAACTTTGCAGATCCAAAGGAGGCAAGAAATTGGAAGGTCCGGCGGTCATGAGGACTAGGTAATGATAAAGAAAAATGGATCTTGGATCCACAGATTCTGGTCATTGCTGGAACTAGACCTTCCAGATGTGTTTTTCAATGGTGCTTGCTTCCTGTTGTCGTTGCCAGTACTGGAACCTGACTGTATATGGCTATAGATCAAAACCCTCGTACCTTTGTGAACAAATAGCTAGCAAGGTGGCTTGCTGTATGGACCCGCAACCGCAGCGGCAGGACGACTGGGCCCATGAGATGAAAAGCTTCTGGCCAATGGGCGAACATGCGGCCATGCGAGGACTGGAAGAGTGGTTGAAGGATGCAGCGTGGGGTTGCTACTTCCCACCAGGTAGGGACATTGGAAGGTGATGAAGGGCTTGAAGTACTTGACAGCAGGGGCTTGCTTTGGACAGGGGCAACTGCACATTTGGTTTCATGTTCTTTAAAGTGACAAACTTGTGCTGAGAACTAGCGGAAACGCTGCTTCTTTCGGTACATGTCAGGGATATACTGTACGAAATCAAAGCACATTGCAATGCCACGCAATGTCAGCGAGGCCTACACCCCAAGGACGAGGTGGGTGGCCGCTTTCGAGCTGACAAGGTGCCAGCTTCAAGCTGTATCTACGTAGTGGATTGGAATCTGGATTACACATTCATTCCCCTACTGGGATCCAGATATATAGAGTTTCTTGATTTTTCAGGATTGTCGGGAACTTCGAGTAATTATTTGGGGTACCAAGTTTTTGCTCCATGCCAAGAATTTGGGTTGTGACCCATGCTGGCCAGATACGATCCACAGCCATGTGAGCAGTTGATGACCCCATGATCGCTTGTTGAATCCTTCACACTTCAATTTTCAGGGCGCTTATCCCAAACTTCTCCAAGCTTCAAGGGAATTCACTATAGCCCCAGAAATTCATCCATATCCATGGGGCAATTACCGGAGGGAAGGTGACCATCTTGTCCAGGCTTGGACGGCGATGCTGAGCCCATATCTACGCTTTGGAGACCTCTCTCCCAGATATGTGGACTGGCGCGTTTGTCAGGCGGGCCTGCGGGCCTGATGTGATTCAGCCAGGCTTTAGGGGGATCCCCGCGACAACCCCCCCACTGCCACAGGTGTTGCCCCAGGAAATGCGGCATCTTTTCCTCAAGCGCGTGGTATGGCGAGACAAGGCCACTGTTCAACTCGACAACTCATGAGAGAATTTTGCCCGCAGTTTCGCAGCGCTCTGAATCAGCCGAGCAAAACTCAATTGAACCAGTCTGATCGAAACTGAAGAGATAAAATGACAATGAAGGAGGTTTTGCCCCTCTTCTGGGTTGCAGGCCTACTCGCAGCTTTATCGTTGTCCAGATTCTCACTCAGCCACATGCCCGCATCAAGTGCGGATTCAACCGCCATGTAAACCCCCGGGGTGGGAGATCATTGACTGCCAGTTGCTTCAGCGATCATCCTGACAATTTTTATCCCGCTGTCGGCATTTGCATGCGTACTGTGTACACCCTTAGATTCAAAATGCACGCCCGAAATAGCTACTGTATATATGAATATAAGCAGCATCATTTTTGTGACCCCATTTCCCTAAGTTCGAAAATGGTCTTGTCCAGAAATGGGGGCTTTACCTTCAGTACATGGCAATGTTTATCCTCCAGCAATTCAACCTAGATACGGAAAGCACACCATTTGTGGATCATTTTCCAAACGGTTTTCCCCATGTTCTTTTCCACATGTTGATTACGTATTTACTGCAGGGTGAACGAATCCCTTGAACCCCAATGACCTGTTCATGGAGATTGACCCCTGGCCAGAACTTCCTACACAATAATAGATGGTTGAGATTCGCACTTATTAGTGGTTGTTGGTGGTTAACAAACCCTTAGTGAACCAGTTTTGGTATGTCACATCCCATTTCTTTATGGTTCAATCACTGTTTTGGAATGTTTTGGACATATCTAAATTCCCATTGAAATCATATGTGGTAGCTCAGATTCCCCTTTTTAATGACCAAATCATTGCCAATCATCTATGAAACAATCCAATCATTAGAACCCTTAATAGACGCTTATCGTTGATGCGAGGTGAGTATCCGACCACACTATGAGCATGAAAGCTGGACCGGTACCCGGCTGCAACTGCGCCGCTGGCAGCGGGGCGAGACGGGCTTTCCACTGGTGGACGCGGCCATGCGACAGCTGTGGAAGGTTGAACAGGGAGGTGTTCACCCAATTCCCCAATAGTGGTAGGACTGATGTTATCCACATATATTTTTGGGTTGATGTTGGGTATCATGATGATACTTGCATTGGATGTTCCCCGCATGGGTATATCATCCCTTTGGTTAGGGCACCTTTCGTTCACTTTTTGAGGGATGATCGAACTGGGGGACCACTATTTTGAGAACCACTTAGAAAGAGGCACGAAAGATGGCAGCGCTGCTGTGGATCTGCAGGGTGTGGTGAGGTGGTATAACTCTGTGATTTCACATTAAATCTCACGCAGGAAACCTTGGTTTAGCCCTAGATCAAGATCTATTTATTTAGGGGCCCATATTGTGCAGTTCATACCGGGAAGGGATTATGCAGTTGGTTGCCCGCGTTGCAGGTTGGCTGGATGTGCAATCACCTGCGCCATGTCACGGCGCAGTTTCTGATCGAGCACTTGGACCTCAGTTGGAAGGATGGCTTCTTGGCCCAGCGGGTGGGTGAATCTGAAAATGGTGGATTTAATCTTCCAATTGTTGGCAATTTGTATGGGGAAAATGAAGTGTTAAAACATCAAAGTGGGGGTACCTTATTTTCAGATGAATTTTGTTGTGAGACCTAGACTCAGTTCGCAACCTAAGCGTTTAACCCAAAATCTGGGGTCCCATGCTCAATTCTTCAGTTGTATTTTGTCATGATGCGACTTTGATGCGACCTTGTCAGGTTTCGCATGGTATGACTACACCCTGGTGGATACCGATGTTGCCATCAATGCCATGATGTGGCAGATGGGTCACCGGCTCAGTGGCGTCGCTGTTTTGCTGCACCCAAAATAAACAGGGCCGGGGTAGTTAGCATTTGCACCGCAGTTTAGCCCACCAAAACAAGTATTGAGAAACCAAAAACATGTGGGTTTTTAATCATATACCAAATCTCAATAAATCTCAATCCCATGCCAATATCTCATTGGTTCCTCACCAGGTGGTCACTCTGGCATTGGCTCGTGGAACTTCGTGATGCATCCTATCTATGCTGGAAAGAAGGCTGACAGGGGCCATGGAGTGAAACGTGGAAAAACATGAAAAACAATCAACGATGGCCCCATAAGAACCACAACAGGGTGAACAACCCCTAGAAAAAATTAAAAGCGAATTATGTATAATGGATGTTTTGCTTTTTATTTTAGCAGTACGCAAGAATCGGATATCAATGTTGACGGGTGTAACTTGCGGGGGCTCATCATTCAACGAGGATGGTAGTCAAGCACACTGTGTATGTGAATTAAGAAAAAACGTACATCGCAAAGAATGAACACACAATATGGAACCAAAGCAGTTACCAACCGGTTCTTGAGTTCTGGATGCGTATAACTCTCCACTTGTTGCCAACATCAGTCAGAATTGGGTACTTCACCCCACTGTCCCTGACATTCAATCCACTTTCGCGCCATATAGTGAATCCCCATTTTCAACTCATGGAGGCCCCTTCGTGTTGGCGACATCCCAATGTTGATGCTCAATGTGAGTATGCCTCAGAATTTGGAACCGTCAGTATCTTATGACTTATCATATTCTCTCGCGTTAAAATCGCAGTTTTTGGGGCATCCGCAATTCTGTGCGGAAAAAGCAAACATCAGTGGCTGAAACATCATTTCCAATAGCGCAATACCTCCCGGAAAATCCCGATGTCTCATTTTACCCCTGGGTTCTGGATCATCATCACAAACTGGTGGGTAAAATGAGTCACGTTTCTGACTTTCAGGGCAGCCATGTTTGGCCAGCCATGTGTTGCAGGTGGATCCCGAGGGCCATTTCGTGCGTCGCTGGCTGCCTGAGCTGCGACACCTTCCAACGGAGTACATTCATTGCCCTTGGGTGTCTCGGTGAGGGGTAGCAACCTGATGGGGTGAGATGTGGCCAGTGGGTATGGATATGGATCAAACGTTTAGGACCAGAGAAGCAATTGCTGTATATAGTAATATCCCATCATGCCCTCATTCGCCCATTTATATTTCATTCAATTCCTATTTTTTGACCACTAGTCACTTGAAATTGGATATGATTGCTTAACATGGATTAATTACTTACATTGCATGTTATGTTCCCCATGATTCCCCCATCAGTTCCTATGAAATTCCAAATCTTCAATGGGTACTTGGAGGATCATCCCACTTATCATCCAGTGGTGAGTAAGTCTGGTGATCCGTAAAGTCCCCATTCAATGGCCTATCCATGCTTATCCCACATATAAATGGATGAACTGATTATGGTTGCTAACCAGTTGCAATGGGAGGATCCTCCCATGCACCAAGGAGGCGCCGGCTGGGACTCGCATCTCAGCACAGGTTTTGGTGAATGGTGCCTATTGGCAGCGTGTCATTGAGGATCTGGGTAGCGAATGAAGTGAGGGAATGCACAGAGCCACCATTGAAACATATTGAAACATATGGGTGTGTCTGAAATGATGGGTTTGACTTCGCAAATTGCCATTTCACAAGTCAAATGATGATTCATCATCGGATTTTGGGGTGCCATGGGGTGCCCTATTCTCGGACAAATCCATATTGAAACACTTTGTCGAAATTGAAGAGCCGGTCTTGTGCAGATTGAGAAGGCTGCCGCTACGGGTCAAAATCAACGCGCAGCATCAATCATAGAGGTCCTTTTGCTGATGGTTGGTTGATAGCGGGGTCGACCCCCCCCCCTCCGCTTTACCAACTAAGCTAAATCAACGAATGCAATCACAGTTTTTTGATCAAGACATCCAGATGAATTTGCTTCACCGCAGGACTTGATTGCTGCCAGGCTTCAACACCAAAGGACTCATCGTGCTCTCGAAGTCTGCAAAGGATTTTGTCTCATTGCTAGGCATTCTTGAAATCTCATTGCAAATGTTGGAAAGTCAAGTTTGGAGGAATGTGATTGCAGTCCGCAAGCGCTTCCCTGAGTACGTGGACAAGGCGGGACAGGGTTCCTGGCGCCATCTGAGAAATCCCGTAGACCAGTCTACCAGGAGTTAGTCCTTGGTGTCCCCACCAGGAAAACAAATCTATAGATTCACTAGTCACTAGTTGATCAAGTGTTTTCGAACACGGATCATTTGGACAACGACGGATCATTTGGACAACGAGCTAGATTAATCGGAGACAACTAAGGAGAAGTATGGAAGGGGGAGTGCAGTCGGTGGTGACAGCTCGCAGAGTTGACATCACATTTTCAGCATCAATCGCATTGGCCTCGCATTGGCCCCGCATTGGCCCAGGATGGAAACGAAGTGATCCGCCTAAAGAATGGGCAAGTCTTGCATTTGGATGTGCGAGACGACATCCGCGAGAATGACGAGGATCCGCAGCAATACTAAAGTATCCCAAGAGCATCCCAAAGTTGGAGTTTTCAACTGGGATGACCAATTCCACCATGTGGCTTGTCTCTGAATGGGAGATTCAGTGCCCATTTGTAGCCATGTTTCATGGGGAAAAGGATGATTCACCTCCATTTTGGGGTTTGTTTTCCGAAATTTTCAAAGCCAGGAGAACATCACCCTGATGATGACTGCGGATGATCCCCGCAGTGCGATCCGTCGCAACCTTGGCAGCACCAAAGGCGCGCTGACATTTCCAAGCTTTTACGTGGCGTTCCATTCACCCTTGTTGGTTGATGATTGTAGGGAAATTAATACTACCCTTCAGTATCCTGTATATATTGGGGCTAAGATGTTGGGAAATCGTCTTCTTTTCACCTGGCTTTCTCACAAGCTTTTTTGGGGCACAGGTGTGCATTCTGGCATGATCTACGAGGAGGCCAAGAAGTTCGAAGCGTTGCTTGGCAATGCGAAATCCACAATATGTGTCTGTTATGGCATATTTATATGGAGATCATCTATGCATTGGGATTTGTTCATTGCCATATTTGATTCCCAGAGGGTAGAACCACTTATATAAATCCCAATAGATAAAGCAAAAAGATTGAGGATTATGGCATGTTTAATCCCAAGTGTCCCGGTCCGTTGTCCAAGTTCTGTGCACCTTCGCGGTGGCTGTGCCGCTCAAGGCTTTATGATGCCTTCGATGGTGCACCAAGAAGGCCGCAGCCGACTCGCTCAAGAGACCGTGGCCCGGCGATCTGGCTTTTGGGTGTGAGGAGATTCTACCAGTTTTAAGAAAAAAGATGGGGATGGAAAAAGTATATATATATATATTTCATGTGTGAATTGAAATATATACTATCACTATCATCCAATATGAGAACCCCCTATCAACCCACCATCAGAATGCGTAAGAAAACCATTTGAGTGAAGGAAGCTGCGCAGTTCTGCGGTCAGTAGGAGCAGTCGTAGTCACAGCTGAAACCACAGTACTAGCATCAGCCATGCAGAGATCAGCGGCTTGGAGCGGCCATGTTCCGACCCAGTTTCCCTTGGTTGAGAGTTTGATGTTTCCCTTTTAGCACTCGCAGGAGATTTGACGTGACATAGCATTTCATCCAAAGATACTTGACAAGTACCAGCTCAGGTGCCAAAGAACGGGCTTTGAGAAGAAACCAACATGGAGAGCTAATCGCTGGTGCTTGATCCATGGCCGACTGTGTGGTTCATAGCCGTTTTCAACTGCGCAAAGCAAGGAACAACATGGAACAACCATGTTGAGGCAGATCTAGCCCTTGCTGGTTCCCAATCAACCGAATTTTGGCTCGCCTGTGGTTTACAGAGGCTTGCCCGGTGTACAGTTCCACTGATAACTTGGAATCTGTTTGCAGTGACTTCAGCTCCAAACTCTTTAACGTGCGCAGCACATCAAACTTGGTGTCAAGCAAATTTTCGGAGCTACTCGTCTGAATGGCTTCATGATGCAGAAAAAGAACATGCTTTCCATGATATTGTACAAGAACCAATCTAGATATGAATTTTAATCAAACAATTATTACAGTATCCCAAAGAACTACTACAACATCTAGAAAATTCCTATAATATTCCGAATAGGCTGGGACGGGACGAAAAATACGCGGATTCCGAGGAAAATGTCTTACTCTTTTGGTATTTTTGGCCCGAATCGTAAATGTTTAATCTATGTTTTAAAGGAATGATATTATTATTACATAAAACGATACCCTTGTCGAAAAAGCGGGCGCCTCTGTTGGAAACCCCGTATTTGTAGCCGGAATTGACCCAATACATAATGTAAT